>JASPKZ010008375.1:342500-577500 GCA_030220185.1 Diploptera punctata
GCCTAATCCCTGGAGTGATGATGATGATGATGATGTCCAAGTCTCTGCACCATACAATGCTACACTCCACACAAAGCACTTCACTAGCCTCTTCCGTAACTATTTTGCCAAAGGTCCGCAGAAAATTCTTCTCTTCTTGTTAAAAGTTTATTTTGCCATTGCTAACCTCTGCTTTACTTCTTGACCGCAGTTCATGTTACAACTGATAGCACAGCCCAATTATTTGAAGCTCTCCACTTGCTGAAGTCTTCTTCTTCTTCTTCTTCTTCTTCCTCTATGCATGAAAGCTGGCAGCTTGTTGCGTGCTCATTCACTTCAGGTCCGGAGTATGGGGGACGTCCTTCCATCGTAGTTGTGGTCTTCCTAAAGGCCTTTTCTGCTGAGGTGTCCAGTCACGTACTTTCTTCACTAATCTACTGTTCTCCATTCTATCTATGTCATCGTTCCAATTTAGTCTTCTATCATTTATCCAGAGGTTTATAGGTTCAATTTCACGAATTGTCATGGCTACATCTAAAAGAGAGAAGAAAATCGCATTGTCTAATTCTCCTATTTAAGATCCTACATACCTCGATTCCCAATTATTTATCATCCCGTTTCCAGTATCTATCCTCAAACCATAACTTAAACACAAGATCACAACATAGTCTCTTGCTTTAATATACCGCAACATAGGACATCACATCACTCCATGTCATATACCATCTCCACTTCTCGCAACTGGAATTCCCTACCACAAGAAATAAGGGGCTGCCGGACATTGGCATCTTTTAAAAGAAATCTAAATTTATATCTGCTATAAACTCGACTTCATTATTATCCAGTGTAAGATATATATATTAATTGGTGTTTCCCGTATAATGTATCATATTTATATTATTATTATAATTATAATTATTATTATTATTATTATTATTATTATTATTATTATTATTATTATCGTATCATTATTGTTATTATCGTATAAAATGTTGTTTGTACATGACATTTACATTGCTACATGTATTGTATCTTTAACTGTTTATAATTAGTATAGTGTATATCTATATTTGTCAAATATTTATTTGTATTTGTGCTGGTTGAGTGGAAGAGAGGGCCTTATGGCCTTAACTCTGCCAGAATAAATAAAGCATTATTATTATCATTATTAATATTATTATTATTATTATTATTATTATTATTATTATTATTATTATTATTATTCTCTAATAACAGAGCTGCGAACTTGCTGAAGTGATATTTAGAAAACATTGGTCATGAACCTCTTGGTTTAATAGTGTCATTAAGTTAGTTATAATAGGATATAAGTAACGTTGATATATTTATTACACGGTTGAGCTGTCTGTTAGGAGTAACATATAAACAGACACACTGTACAAATGCCATTAAGATTGGAAATGTGAAAGGGAAGCCTGACTGGTTCACAGACCTGACAGGTACATGAGTATCATGACCCTCACGTCTCCATGCTCTGGAATGTTCACCCAATCTAGTGCTGTGAAAAATGTCAACCTTAATTTGTATTCTTTTATAAATCAACAAAAATACAGATAAAACATCCAAGTCTTCAAAAACTTCAAAATGCTTTTCTTCCCAAAACTTATTTAAGAACTGGCTAATACCCGGCGTTCGCTGCTACGCCTAAATAAGTGATATGTGTTTTTACGTTAAGTTGAATAAGTAAAAAAAAATTATGTACTTATTTGCTTACTCGCTGGCACTATCGAACCCGTAGGTTCATGGCCGCGCGGACATAAGCTCTCCATACATCCCTATCCTGAGCTAATGCTTTCCAATCATTCCCTGTACAATCTACTTCCCTCAAATCATAGTTAATGTTATTCTCCCACCTCATTCTTGGTCTACCAACTGGGCGTTTTCCCTCTGGCTTTCCTATAAGCAGCTTCCATGCAAGTCTTTCATTCCCCATACGTGCAACATGTCCTGCCCATCGCAGTCCACGAGACTTAACTGTTCTTATTATATCTGGCTTCCTATAAAGACCACGTAGTTCATTGTTATGTAGTCTTCTCCATTCACCTGCCTTTTCATCTCTCTTTGGTCTAAAAATTTTCCTAAGTACTTTATTCTCAAATACATGTAATCTCCTTTCCTCCCTTAAAGTATGAGTCCATATTTCGCATCTGGTAGAATAATAGTTTTATATATTTTCAGTTTAACGTTTTTTTTAAAGGAGTTGGGGCGTCAAGAGTCTCTGCAATGCATAATAGCAGGCATTTCCAGAATTGAGAGTATGTTTAATTTCTTTGTGCATCTCATTCCTATTTGTGATTATTGTTCCTAGGTATTTGAATTCAGCCACTTCCTCAAAATGTCCTTCATTTGTCATTAGCTGTCCATTTCCATTATATAGGCTAATGTACTTCTACGTGTGACCATATATTTAGTTTTATTGATATTTACTTCCAGTCCTAATTTCTTAGTGTTACTCAATAGTGTGTGCGTGTTGTCCTTTAGTATTTCCTCGCTATCGGCCAATAGTAGGCTACTACATCATCAGCATAAACTAACAGCTTATTATATGGTAATTATTTTTAGATACCCCGTCCTGATTACGCGGCAATGCCCAGGAATTTTCTTGGCATTAATGAGCTGAAAGAAAAAGGTTATTGTGAATTATCCATAAAACATAAAAATAACGAAATCCGACAATTAGAAGTGGAGATTTATTTGAAAACCTAATTTAAAACTACCTCTAAGACTGGATCGATTTTGATGAATTTTTTTGTGTGTGTTTGAGTGGGTCCCTGGATGGTTTAGATTCACATTTGGACTCGATAGTTGGCGCTGCGATAGGGTTAGAGGATTTTTTTATGTCAAATTTGTAGTCAACTGAATTACCGACATATTCCGCGCGACAACAATGTGACGTCATAATGCAGGCTTCTTTTCTTTTTTTTTTTAAAGTTGCGGACAGTAGCGACGACTTTTTTTTTTCCTTTTTCGTTTACACAGTTTTTCCTTCTTGTTTTACCTTTTTGTTAACTTTATTTTATTCTCACACCCAGACCCGAGGTGGAGATTTAAAATCCCCTACCCTGCCGGGAATTGAAACCGGGTCGCCAGAGTGGAAGGTAGGGACTCTACCGACTACGCCACAGCGACGGATGTTTTCTTTCTTTATCGTTTTCTTCCTTTTTGTTTCACTTTTGTTAACCTTTTTATCGTATCAACTTTTATAAGATTCATGATGTGTTCCGTTGAGGTATTATTCAAAATTAATATAAAATTATGGAATATTCACCTGAAAGGTCCGTCTCCTCAACTTAATTAATCATTTAACTGTAGCGCTTTCGGGACTTGTCCCATCATCGGCAGGATTCAAAACTGGTGTTCCACTGAAGATCTGGTACAGGGGTTCGTTTTCGTTTATCAGGCTGTCGTTGTTGTGAGGAAATCATGAAAGCAGCTCACAACAACGACAGCCTGATAAACGAAAACGAACCCAATACATGCAACCCCCTCTACCAGATCTTCAGTGAAACACCAGTTTTGAATCCTGCCGATGATGGGACAAGTCCCGAAAGCGCTACAGTTAAATGATTAATTAAGTTGAGGAGACGGACCTTTCAGGTGAATATTCTATAATTTTATATTAATTTTTATCGTATTCACACATACTAACACAAGACAGTACACACACCCAGACCCAAGGTGGAGATTTAAAATTCCCTACCCCGCCGGGAATCGAACCCGGGTCGCCGGAGTAGAAGGTAGGAACTTTACCGACTACGCCACGGCAACGGACGTCTTGAGCCACAACATATGACAGTGATGACTTTTCTTGCAATCTTATTAATTAGTAAATTTTATGGTAAAAAAGAAACAAAGCTTTATCGTCTGGCCATGACACGAGAAATGAACGTTCGGGCGGAACAATGCCTGCTGGGTCCGATAGTTTATATATAGATAGGGCCTATTTTAACCCTTAAATTGGCAAAACACTGACTGACTGACTGGATAAGGCGAAGTCTAGCTTCACCCAGTGTGCTGCGTATGTTAGAACCCACTAGAGCTCTTTGGCAGCTAAGTTAATAGTGGCTATCATTACGGGGTTATAGTTCACTTAACCCGAGCCTATTTGGCGGCGCTAGCGTTTGTGTGCAAATGGTGATGAAATTTGGACAGAGATAGGGATGTGATGACCTGAAGCAGGACATCAGAAACCACATTGCTTTCAAGCCGAGAGTCGGAAATCCAGCATTGTGGAATGAGCCACGCTACTCCAGGTGAGAGCACATCGCCAAATCTCTGGCTGGATTTAATGAGGAGTAAATCGGATGAATATGTTTCTATGTACAGCACGCCACTGGGGCAAGCGTCCAATACTGCGTACCATAAAATTTGTATGCAAAGATGTAAATTTGTGCATCTTGCTTACATTTTCAGTTATCATGGCATCAATATGGGGAAGTTGCGCTACGTTGTGTAGGTCTGTCATCCTTGTGAAACGCGGTGCTTGAAAAATTATTTTCAAACACTTATTCTGTATAATTTGTATTCTTCGTTTATGCTGTTTTGCGAGGATGCTCCAGGCCTCACATCCGTACAGTAGCATGCTGCGGATCACGCTTTTATACAGTAAAAGCTTGATCTTACGTGACAATGTATTCGACCTGAAAAATGGGTATAAAATTGCAATTGCTGCATTTGCTTTATGTTGTAGATGTCGAATATGAATTTTGAACGTAAGCTTGGGGTCCAGATGGACCCCAAGATACTTCACTGAAGGTTCTAGGCGAAGATTTTGAGTTCCCAAGGTTAGTTGGATGGGTGACCGTCTGGTTGATTTAGTGAAAAGGATCGCCTGGGTTTTTGTCGTATTTATCTTTATGTTCCATAACTGGAACCAAATATAGATACGGTTGAGAGCGGTTTGGAATACATGGATTCGATTAGGAAGAGATTTGAAGGTAGTCTGGTAAAAGAAACAGGTATCATCGGCGAATGATGCGGTATGGATGTAGGGGATAGTAGGAAGGTCTGATACGTATAACGTATACAGCATGGGTTTGGCAAAACACAAATTTCTTCTGTTAGATATTTGAATGTGGCGGACCGCAGTGAAAACAGAATCTTGAATAACTGTTATTATTAGGTATATTGTATAATTAGACACACATTTAAGTGGTTTATTTTTGTTCGTTTTCTTCTGATTTATTTAAAATATTAAATTAACTAAACCAACTGATGTATCCAAAAGGATACATTATGAATTTAAGAGTTAAAAAAGTTTTATTTATTAAGTAACTCCCACAAGGGAGCAACCATGCCCCGCCTCGAGATATACGGAAAAGACAGATCCAAAAATCGTGCAGTGTGACAGTTTTGAAGTTTTGCTGAATATTCAGATGTTGGTAAATGAGTAGCGTGATGGGGTAATGTATAGAATGGTATGACTGGAGATAACACTAACACAAAAGTGCAAGCCAATCTAGAGTGGGCTGGGCTGTACCGTCACCTCACTGACTGTTAATTATTAAACATTCTGCATCTGCGGATGTGTAATTAAACCATCCATCCAACTCTCACACCTCTTTATACAGCGTGTTCCCACTTTGCGACACCATTAATTCTTTCAAAATGCATTATCCCAACGTTGGACTCGAATGAGCATTCAGTATCTGTTTATTTTCTTGTTTTTAAAATGTTCATTATGGAAACACTGTTAAAGTTCAACTATTATAAGATTCATTATGTGTTCCGTTGAGGTTTATTCAAAATTAATATAAAATTATGGAATATTCACTTGAAAGGTCCGTCTCCTCATTAAAGTTGAGGAGACGGACCTTTCAGGTGAATATTCCATAATTTTATATTAACTGTTAAAGTTACTATATCTTCTCCTTCTTCTTCTTCTTCTTCACGGTTTAGGCTTATTTTCTAGCTTGTTCCGGCTCTAAATTGCTGCTCTTTCCATCTTTTCTTTGGTCTTCCCAAATGTCTTCTTCCTCGTGGTGAATAGCTGTATGCTGCTTTTGGTATTCTATTCTCAGTCATCCTTGCCAAGTGTTCTTTCCAATTTGTTCTGTATTTCTCTATTGTTGTGTTTAATTCCTCTACTTTTAGTTGTTTCTTATTTCTGTGTTATGTTTTTTTTTTGTCTGTTCTTTGATATTGGTCTGAGGAATCTCATTTCAACAGCTTGTATTCTGGCAGATTGTTGTGTTGCCACTGTCCATGTTTCGGATCCATAAGTAATAATAGGCACTGCCACTGTCTTATATAATTTCTTTATAGAGTCTTTCCTGGCTTTATTTTTCAAAGTTCTTTTTAGTGTTCCTGTTATATAATTAAACTTATTTAGTTTGTTATTTATATCTGTTTCCGCTGTGTATGATATTTCGCAACCTGGGAAGTTATATCTTACCACTTGTTCTATTGGTTTATTTTCTAATATTATCTTTGTCCGAACTGGATGAGCGCCCTTGAAGGTCATTGTTTTTTATTTTTGTGAGGATATTTCCATGTTGTATTTTTTTGATATTTCATTTAGTTTATTTTTGTAGTCCGTCCTCTGTTTTTGCTATATGAAACACCCTAACAGTAATGCACAGAGAAAATAATCCAGCGAAGATAAACGTACTCGAAGAGATGGAAATCATGAAAGCAGCTCATAACAACGACAGCCTGATAAACGAAAACGAACCCAATACATGCAACCCCCTCTACCAGATCTTCAGTGAAACACCAGTTTTGAATCCTGCCGATGATGGGACAAGTCCCAAAAGCGCTACACTTAAATGATTAATTAAGTTGAGGAGACGGACCTTTCAGGCGAATATTCCATAATTTTATATTAATATATGAAACGTTATAATAATGAAATGTATATCTATGGTCTCGGTCGTCCTCAAATATTCAACCCTTAATTCGGTACCTTTGGTGTTCGAATCTATTAATTGCTACCAGTGATCTTAAAAAAAAACACATTTGGCTTACTCTAAGTTTATGAGAATTTCTTTTATTTAAAATCCAAATTAACTTCCGTATTTTAGAGCACTATTGGGCGAAAGCGAGAAGATACTAAAGACCAACACGCACACACTACTCAGTAACACTAAGAAATTGGGACTGGAAGTAAATATCAATAAAACTAAATATACGGTCACACATAGAAACACATTATGTAATGGAAGTGAGTGATCAGCTATTACTAGAGAAAAGGTTAAAACCTTTAAAGTGGTGAAGATAGGTTAGTTTATTTGTTTAATATTTTTAATACAGGGCTATGCAGAAAAAAGATACAGATTTAAAACATTTATTTCTTCCAAACTACAAAAAACAGAAACACAATTCCAATGTTCCTGGAAAGAGAAAAGTTTGAAGTTCTGATCACGGCCGCATTGGCGCTGTTGCTTGTCAAGTTGGTTGATTGTATTAAAATGGCGACAGAACAGGACGGTGGATTGGAAGAGGAGGAGCAGAAGATCAACTTCATTACCAGTGGCTTCCCAGGTCACCCGACCTAACCCCGTGTGATTTTTTATCTGTGGGGTTACGAAAAATACCGTGTTTTTATCCCCCCTATGCCTGACACTCTTGAAAATCTGCGACATTGATTTGTTGGAGCTGTGAATTCGATAACTAGAGACCAGCTGATTCGAGTGTGGCAAGAAATGAGCAGCATTTTGATATTTGTCGTGTAACACATGGTGTGCTCATATAGAATGCATAAAACAGTCAAATTTGGCAGTCCACCGCTGTGGTATCGGGGTAGCGTGCTGCCTTGTCACGCAGCAGGCCCGGGTTCGATCCCCGATCGGGACAGTTTTCCTGGGTGAGGTTTTTATCGGGGTTTTTTCCTCACCTGTAAGACAAATGTCAGGAAAACTGTAAGGCCCAAACGGTCCTCGAAATCATATGGCCATCGCAATCATCATCATTCATATTCATCTTAGGTTAAGCTTAGGATTAAGGACTCTCCTGGCGCACCATTATCATCATCATCATATCATCGGGCAACGTAACCCCGCCTTCCAGGCGCCCAAACTTCAGAAGTGGGTTACAAGTACGCCATGCCAGGAGAGAAACCAGGAATGTCGAAAGACAAACCTGGGGCATTTGAAAAAAAAAACAAAAAAATAAATTTTATCTTTCCAGGAACGTTGGAATTTTGTTTATATTTTTTGTAGTTTGGAAGAATTAAATGTTTGAAGTCTGTTCCTTCTTTCTGAATAGCCCTGTATAATAACAAAAAAGGAATGAATATTTTTTATTAATTCCACCAGATTGTGCTTAAGATTTTTTAACTGGTATTTTCTCTTGGCATGTCGAAATTGTGAGCCACTTGTTAAGTTAGGACGCGTGGAAGGTGCAGTTACGTTACTCTGATAAGATAATTGGTGATGAGTGGTAATGAAGCACCAGGAGAGAATTAAACCTAAACTTTGTCTAAATCCAGAGCATGGGAAAACACAGAAATAATTCCCTTTAGGAAGAAATAGAAAATTACAAATATATCAAACCATAATTCAGAGCATTTTAACATATGGTGCTGAAGTCTGGCAAATTCCTACCAGGGAAATGAAAAGAATTTTAAGTACAGAAATGGATGTTTTAAGAAGATCAGCCAGAAAATCTAGGATGGATAGAATACGAAATAAAGAAATAAGGGCAATTATGGGTGTACAAGAGGAGCCGGACATCATAGACATTATAGAAAAGAAAAGATTACAGTGGTATGGCCATGTCAAAAGGATGTCAAAGCAAAGATTGCCTAAAATTGTTATGGAATGGATCCCAATGGAAAGGAAGAAGAGAGGAAGACCGAAGAAAACTTGGATAGAAGGGGTACAAGCAGCTATGAATATCAGAGGAATGGAGGAAGATCAATGGATGGACAGAGAGCAATGGCGTTTGGTTTCCGGAAGACGGCGGCAGCTGCCATGATGCCGGATGATGATGAAGAAAAAAATAATCTGGTCTGACCGGGAATCGTGTGTCTGTGTGTGTGGATTTTTGGCAGATAGAGCTTAGCAAACATTAAGAATCAATTTCTACATTTACAATGGCGTAACAGCCAATGTTGAGCCTCTCCATTGTTAGGACTTACTAGACCAAGTTGATTTAGTTCTGCTTATTTGCCCATAGATGTCATGAATGGTATGCTATCAACATACCAACCAATGAGACATCTAGTGGGTAACTAAGGTATTACTAGTATGATGAGGTCGGTAAATTTTGCTCACAAGCCTATTTAATCACGCTTAAGAATCTTTTACGAGCCTGAAAATGTCCAGACTCCAGACTCACAGCTTAAAGTCTCTCCCGAATGACTTGCTTCTTGTATTTTACCATCTTAAAAAAAGCAAAAATAGTAATCAATAATGAAATAATAGAACAGATAGCACACTTTAACTATCTTGGTTCAGATATAACATATAGCTATGATTGGGATATACATAATAAATTAAACCGATATGCATTGCAGAGACACTTGATGTCCCAACTCCTTTCAAAAAACGTTAAACTGAAAATATATAAAACTATTATTCTACCAGTTATATTACATATGTGCTAAACATGGACTCTTACTTTAAGGGAGGAAAGGTGATTACGAGTATTTGAGAATAAAGTAGGCCTACTTAGGAAAATTTTTGGACCAAAGAGAGATGAACAGACAGGTGAATGGAGAAGACTACATAACAATGAACTACATGGTCTTTATAGGAAGCCAGATATAATAAGAACAGTTAAGTCTCGTAGACTGCGATGGGCAGGACATGTTGCACGTATGGGGAATGAAAGATGTGCATGGAAACTTCTTGTAGGAAAGCCAGAGGGAAAACGCCCAGTTGGTAGACCAAGAATGAGATGGGAGAATAACATTAACTATGATTTGAGGGAAGTGGGTTATACAGAGAATGGTTGGAGGGCATTGGCTCGGGATGCAGATGTGTGGAGAGCTTATGTCCGCGCGGCCATGAACCTACGGGTTCGATACTGCCAGTGAGTAAGTAAGTAAGTAAATTAAACCGATATCAAATGATGTGTGACACCATAAGAAGAACCCTCCGAAAGACTCGAAGAGAAACTCAGCTCAGGCTTTTTAAAATTATGGCTGTTCCTGTTCTTTTATATGGATCTGAATCTTGGGTACTTACAAAAAAATATATCTCACACATTCAAGCCGCTGAAATGAAATTTTTAAGATCCGTAAAAGGATGTACACGCATGGATAGATTACATAATAAATCGATAAGAAATGAACTGCAGATATTTTCAATACTTGATAAACTAGAAGAGCACAAATACCAATGGAAAGAACACTTAGACAGAATGGACAATACAAGATTACCCAAAACGGTCAACACCTACAAACCACATGGAAAAAGATCTTTGGGACGGCCAAGGAAACGATGGACTTGAGACCAGAACAGGTCACATTGACCTAATCCTGGAAAGGAAGAAGAAGAAGAGGAAGAAGAAGAAAATCTATCGACACTTTAAAAAAATAAAAATCCTAATTCAAATGAATGAAAACCTCTTAAATAAGGGAAAATCATTCATAATAAAGACAAGAATAAACTAAAAATAGGGGCAAAATAATAAGAAATACAATTAAAAGATAATGTAAATGTCTCTTCCTTTCTAAATAACTTAATGGCATCTCTGAATGGTTGTAAAATACCAATAAATCCAACCTTATTAGGTCCTTTACGGCTATGAACATAACCTAGAACTTTGCGCTCCAATAAAGTCAAGAAAGCTACGCCCTGGCCGGGTTTGAACCCGCGACCCTCGGGACCATTACCACTAGACATCCGCGGATGATACATAAGAATCGATACGAAACTAAATTTCAGGAAAAGAGGACATGAATTACAGATGAGGGAGGAAAGCTGACTAATGAAACACCCTATAGAGTGAAAGAAATGCAGAACATCGCCCTACGTGACAGACAGCCCAGCGGGTGGGACAACGTCACCGGCAAACACGGAAACAAGCTTACTCCAACTAATATGTAAAAAATGTGAGTCGAGATGAAATGCGATATCACGGAAAATACCTCGTCTATTCCCTTTCAATGTCTACTTCGTACAAACAGACCCCAGTTCATACTCAAATTGGCAATATATCCTATTGATTTCATTTAATATATTTATATATAATTCTTTTCTTTTCGGCAATAATGAAGATGAATTACAATATTCCACTCATCATCTTAATATAATAGCCCAACGATTTAACATGGAAATATCAACAACAAAATCTAAAGTTATGGCCTTTCAAGGGAAATTCCCAGTAAGAAGTAAAATTTGTTTTCAGAATTCAATATTAGAGCAAGTTAATTCATTTAAATACTTAGGATATAATCTAACTTATAATGAGGAATGTGATATATCCTTTAAAATACAAAACTATAATAAAGCTTTAAGAATTATCATAAGTAATGCCACGAGTGATTTCCAAATTATCGATAAATTCACGACTCACGAAGTGAGGAGTGAATTTATCTAGAGAATTTGGAAATCAAGAGTGGCATTTGTTAGGACTATTTAACGAATAAAATTAAGCTGTTTACTCACAAATCAATATTTGACTATAGTTATTTTAAAATATGTATATATTTAATGTAAACGGCGATGTTTGAAAACAAATGAGAAACGATAGGTACGCTTCATCTGCTTCTTTTGTTTAACTGTTCAGAATATTAAAAAGGAGGAGCTTTCTTTAATATGGTAATTATAACACTGATAAATATTTCGTGAAACACAACTCTGATTGGTTGTAAAACAGAAATCATTGAAACGTGATTGGTCATTGACTTCCATTTGGGGCATGAGTTAAATAGTCAACCAAGTTTTTAAACCATCAAAAGTGCAGAGACACACAAGAATGAACATCTATAAAATTCTCGCTAGACCCATAATCTGTTATGGCAGGGAAGCTTGGACCGTCAGAACTCAGGATGACCGTCATATTACAGCCACGGAGATGAAATTTCTGCGACGAACTGCAGGTTATAGCCTTCTAGACCACCAAAGAAATTCAACAATAGCCAGAGAGTTAAACATCGTACCTATATCTGAATACCTCCAAGAATATAGAAACAATTGGCTAGCCCATATTCAGCGCATGGATCGTCACAGAATACCAAAACAAATTCTTCACTACATTCCTCGAGGCAGAAGATCTGTGGGTCGACCTTTTCGGAGATGGCGGGAGACCGTAACGGGCCACTGGGCCTAATACTTGAAAGGACGATGATGATGATATATAATTATTTTGTACGTGTTTAAGTCACTGAACTCCTAAATGACTGGACTAATTTTGATGATTTTTTGTGTGTGTCTGAATGGGTCTCTCGATGGTTTATATTCACAATTGGACCATCTAAAATCATTAGGTGTAGGAGTTCACCTGAAGTGAAAATTTAAAAATTGTTCTAGCGGTCACAATTTTTGATTTTTCATAACGAAACTCAGTACATCCTATTAATATAAACCGAGGTAAGTATTATCCAAAAATTAGCGAAATCCGACAATTAGAAGTGCAGCTTTACTTGAAATCGGAAATTAAAAACTTCTTAAACGACTGGACAAATTTTGATGGAATTTTTTGTTTGCATTTGAGTGGGTTCCTGGATGGTTTATATTCACAACTGGACCCTCTGAAGCCATTAAGTGTAGGAGTTCACCTGAAGTGAAAATTTAAAAATCGCTCTAGCGGTCACAGTTTTCGATTTTTCACAACGAAACTCAGTACATCCTATTAATGAAAACCGAACTAGGTATTATCCAAAAATGAGCCAAATCCGGCAATTAAAAGTGGAGGTTTACCTGAACGCCAGGTTTGGTTCGTCTCAGTGTATACCATACAATTTAAATCTTTTAATATTTCACTTATTTAGGCGTAGCAACACACGCTGGGTAGGCCAATTAGCTAGTTGCTTATAAACCAATAAAAAATACAAACGAGTAAAAATTACTTAAATTTGTGTCAAATTACGTAATAATGTATAATAGGGGTCCTCATCTAGAGGATCTGTGGATGGCGACCACAAGGTGCCCAAGCTGAGCAAAACATTTCTTCCACTTACTTGTGTTTTGCACTCTTTTAACTTTACTATCTAACCTCCCTTGGTTAACTCTTGTTTTTTCGACCCCGACGCTATTAGGGCATCAGAGGGCTAGGGAGTCTTTCCTTTCTTCCATTTCTTCTTTCCTTTATTTTCTTTTCTTCTCCAGAAAAACCTGACCAGAGGCTATAAGATGGCAGCCCCATCACTGGTCTTGCCTTCTTTTGGCCAGCAACCAATCGAAGGGACTATTATTTTGCTTTCAAATCTTATATGAGAATTTTCCGGAAGGATCAAACTATTTACGCTGGAGGGAAAATTTAACTATAGGATCGTAACAGGCCTTGGCCTAATACTTGGAAGGAAGAAGACGAAGAAATGACCAATCTCATCACCACTCTAAGATTTAGGATAATCTCCTGTTCGGGCCTTGGTCGCAGTACACGTGACTAAACTGCTCACAATCAGTTATATCTGGCTTCCTATAAGGACCATGCAGTTCACAGTTATGTAGTCTCTACCATTCACCTGTCTGCTCATCTCTCTTTGGTCCAAAAATCTTCTTAAGAACTTTATTTTCAAACTAGATTTTCAGTTATTTAAATAAATAAGTTTACACGGACTACAGAGAGTTGAACAAACAAATGACACGCGTAATTAGTGATGTATGTCACCTGGATTGTAAGCAGAATTATGCATACATCACAACCTGCTTTTTTTAAGGTAAACATGTCTAACAAGACATATTGAAATTCATCAGTGACGTGTATATGTAGGGGGTGATTTATTATACAGCCCCTAAAATGTTTACCGACTGCTAAATATAAATGTAGATTTTAATTGTATGGACATTTTGTGATGAAGAACATAGATTGCCACTGTGTGCCTGGCAGAGAGTACAGCAACTGCTTGTTTTTAAGGGAAGCAATTTTCCTCGTTTCTAAACAACTCTGAAACGAGTTCGCTTGTGAAAAATATTAATAATAATTGTAACATCTGCCACTTCATGTGTGGAACAACCGTATATCTCCCGAGCTGAAGTTCCAGTTCTAATGTAAACGAACCACATGTACGACTTCAGTATTACACTGAACAACAAAAAATAAACTTTTTTTTTGTCTCAGAAAGAAAAATATCTACTTCTGATAGTATTTTTTCTCCTGGATTCAAATATGATATCGGTTTTTCTCCATCACGCAAGGTTTCCGAGAGACAGGTTTTTATATTTTTCAAACACTTTAATATTTTCTACATTCGTAACTACACAATATTCGAACATTCGGACTCACCTAGAAAGTAAGAAATTACGATTTTCTGCTATATTTCGCCTGTGGAACTTCCGTCTTGATGGTCCAACAATAATCGGCCAATATATTAGGATTCCATTTGCCTTGATATCTCTTTTCCAAAGCTGAAATCTTCTGATGAAAGTGTTCCCCGTGCTCATCGCTCAATGGACAAATGGATGAAAAAACGTTTATTAAAAAAATAATTCTTCTTCTTCTTCCTTCCAAATATTAGGCCAAGGCCTGTTACGATCCTATACAAAATTTTCTCTCCAGCGTTTCATAGGACGGCACAGTGATCTTCGTCCTCTTGGTATATAATTATAAACAGCTTTGGGGATCCGATTTGAACTCATTCTTTCAAGATGGTGTTTCCAATTTAGTTGGTACTGTTTAATATATTCCAAAATTGGCGTAGTCTTCAATTCTTTTAAGATATCGGTGTTCCTTTTCCGATCCCATCTGGTGTAACCCGCTGTTCTGCGCATGAATCTCATTTCACAAGCCGTTATTCTGCTTTCATGTTGTTTTTTTAGTGTCCATGCTTCACTACCATAGGTCAACACTGGTCTAAAATATTTATTTAAATCCATTAATTGAAACTTAAATAAAAAATCTGTGGGTGATGGAGAAATTCCGAATACATATTTGAAAGCACGATAAAAAAACTGCATGTAGCACAACTATTGGTACTCATGAGACAAAAATCATGTTGACCTGTGTTATTGGTTAAATAACGGTTTTACCTTTATGGTTATAAGAAAATGTACTTCGCTCTGCAACACTCGAAATATAGTAAATGACAATATTAAATATATAAATTATCTAGCACATGTCTATAGAAGTTGTATCAGAGAATCTTAAAAAAACATCATCATCATCATCATCATCCAGGGATTAAGCCTGTTGGCTCGTTCCGGTTTCATAAAAGCTAGAATTGTTAAAATTGTTCAGACCATCTTCTGTATGGACGTCCAACATTTTTCTTCTGTGTGGTTTATAATTTAGCAATAATTTTGGAAATCTTTCTTCTGGCATTATATATAGCAGGATTTTAAAATCATAATAAATATGAAAGTTAAAGTTAATAATTTTACACTTTAAAATTCTTTTAATATTTAAATATAACTTAAATAAAGAAAAACATCTAAATAATTAATTGTTGTTTATTGTTGAATAAAAATGTCTCAGTAACAATTAAAGAAATTGTATTATATAACAGTCTTTCTAAATAATGCTTTTAAAATTGTGTCTTAAGTCATTGTTGTCAGAATTATAAAGCTTTCTGTTATAACTGCAATAGGAACACCTGCTTAACTTCATATTTTAAATAAAAGTAAACTAAACTCTGATTGGATGTTAAAACAATTAACTTTTTGATTTAACAAATCAAATATAAACCTGGTATTTAATGGGCCATTAACCAATAGAATTTAAAATTACTATCATGTGATGTAATAATGCTCTTTAAAATTATAAAAGAATTACACTAGTCATTCTGCATACAACGTTCAACAAACATAGAAGCAAGAAGAGTTCTCCTGATAAAATGTGATATTTAATACAAGAAGAATAGTTGAATCAAGAAAGAAAATTAATTAATTTTAATTGGCGGTGAAGAATAATACCACCTACATTTACTTAATCTGCTGGGAACTTTACAAAGTAAATAAATGTGAAATTATTTCTACAAGAATCATTTTTTTATGATTTGTGAAGTGTTCTCCTATCCAGTATACCAATTTCGACCTTGAGAAGAGAATCCAGCTCTACCGAAAATTAAACCCAACCTGAACCAGTAATTATTTTTGGGACACTAATCCTTCAAAATGTTACTACAACATCGGGCATGAAGACAGTTAGCTGCTTCAAAACATCACCACAACGTGGGGCATAATGAAGATCTTACTAAAATACTTCTTCATATATCAACATGTTCTTTCCAGGCGTTGCTATATTTAATTATTCGGTCTGTAAGTTTGAAAATATTTACTCCCTTTTTTATATCTTCATTTCTTTTCTTATCCAGCAGAGTAGGCCTATGTCTTACTATATTTCTTAAAAATCTCATCTGAGTTGCTTCCAATCTTTGTTCTTGTATTTTAGTGATCGTCCAACATTCTATAAAAAATTCCATGACAAAAAAAAAAGTTCCCATTAAAACTCATATCATTCTGTCGCATTGAACATTTGACTTTGACACGCCCGATGTACAGAAACAGTTAATATTCTCGGTGACTCATTAGTAGAGTTGCAATAATGTGACAGGGGTTGGTAATCAAATATGCACACAAAATGTTGGCAATACTGTTAATATTTACCAGTGTTCAATTAAGATTGCGAATGAACGATACAAGATGGAGTTTCCATTATTAAGGAAAACGTATGTGTGGTGTAATATGGCAGCTTGTGAATGGATATCACAACAACATTGTAAATATGAGAACATAATGACCACCAATACGTCATGCAGAGTAGACAGCTTCGAGATAAGCTCCTCAGTAACAAGAGACACAAACAGAAAGCCATAAATCAAAATTTATACTTACAACTACTGTTCAACCACTTTGCATCCCTCACTCCTTCAATGTTACAATTATTATTTATTCAATTTCTTATTATTAGAGTCAAGATTTGTATGTAATAAATAGTATATTACGATGCGAGGTTGGGAAGTGGTTTTTACAGAATGTAGGAAAATGTTTAAAAGCCGAGCGACAGCCAGGTTTTTAATTTCCGAGATTCTGTAAAACACTTCTCAAACGTGAATTGTACATTATTTTTTGCGCAAAGACGTTTTCAAAATAATAAATAATAGTAAAATAATAACATCTTTGTTCGAAATATTTGCGTTCTTACTTACTTACTTACTCACTGGCACTATCGAACCCGGAGGTTCATGACCGCGCGGACATAAGCTCTCCATACGTCCCTATCCTCAGCCAATGCTTTCCAATCATTCCCTGTATAATCTACTTCCCTCAAATCATAGTTAATGTTGTTCTCCCACCTCATTCTTGGTCTACCAACTGGGCGTTTTCCTTCTGGCTTTCCTACAAGAAGTTTCCATGCACGTCTTTCATTCCCCATACGCGCAACATGTCCTGCCCATCGCAGTCTATGAGACATAAATGTTCTTACTATATCTGGCTTCCTATAAAGACCATGTAGTTCATTGTTATGTAGTCTTCTCCATTCACCTGTCTGTTCATCTCTCTTTCGTCCAAAAATTTCTCTAAGAACTTTATTCTCAAAATCTGGTAATCTCATTTCCTCCCTTAAAGTAAGAGTCCATGTTTCGCACCCATATAATAGTATAACTGGTAGAATAATCGTTTTAACGTTTTTTGAAAGGAGTTGGGACATCAGAAGTCTCTGCAATGCATAATAGCATGCATTTCCAGAATTTATGTTTAATTTCTTTATGCATCTCATTCCTACTTGTGATTATTCTTCCTAGGTATTTAAATTCAGCCACTTCCTCAAAATTTCCCTCATTTGTCATTGGCTGTCCATTTCCATTATATAATACATTTCTATGTGTGACCATATATTTAGTTGTATTAATATTTACTTCCAGTCCCAATCTCTTACTGTTACTCAATAGTCCCTGGGGGTCCGTCGGGCCCCAGCTGTGCTCACAACAGCAACAGGGCGCGTCCCCGGGTGGCGGATAGGGGAACGGTCGGTGGTTTGCTTGCATTCCTCCCGGCTAGGTCCAGACCGGACCCGCGGGCCATTTGTGGGGTCGTCAGGACTCGAGCGACCTGACGTACTATTTAGCTCGTGCTGCGCCCACTCCAGCAGCAAATCACGTCCCCTCGGTGGCGTAGTGGGGAAAAGGTCGGTGGATCTGCTAGTCAGTCCTCCCTTCCAAGTCCGATGGACTCGCGGACCATAAGTGGGGTCAACAGGAGACGAGCGCCCTGTTGTACTAAAGCTCAAATGCCCCGGCCCACAACGGGATCAGCGGCCGTCGTGGCGAGGCGGTGGGAGATTGTGGAGTTCAGCCCGCTCCCTTCTCTTGGTTTATCCCGAGGACCTTTGTGGGGGCACCATGGGCGATGAGCTCCCTGGATGCCTACATTGCTCAGTGGGCTGACTCACAACAGCGGCACGACTAGGCTTAGTCTTGCGAACGGGCTGGTTGGGACAATACCGGGCGTAATGCTGGGAATTACCACCAGGTCAATAAGCTCGGGAAAGGAGGAAGCGCGGTCTTTTGGTCTGTGAGACTTAGCGCCGACTCTGGAACCGAGTGACCCAAGGACAATCTGTGAGGTCGTCAGGAGTTGAGCGACCTGACGTACTAATGCTCAGGCTGGACCCACTTCAGCAACCAAACACGTCCCCAGCTGGTGCACTGGGGGAAAGATCGGTGGATCTGCTAGACAGTCCTCCCGGTTAAGTCCAAGGGACTCGTGAACCATTAGTGGGGTAGGCAAGAGTTGAGCGCCTTGTCGTACTATTTGCTCATCTGTTGGAGCTTGCGAGCTCCGTGCTGGCCCACAACAGCTGCAGAAGGCGTCCCTGGGGGCACACCAGGGCTCGGCTCGGACCAGTCCAGATGGGAGCTACTGTACTGGTTCCTGGCTCGGCCTACGGGCCCGTCGACAAACTGTGGGGTCGCCAGGAGATGAGCACCGGGATGTACTAAAAGTCTCACACTGTTGGGCTTGTAGCCCTAGCCGGTCTCACAACGGCTGCAGGACACGTCCCTGGAGGCAGAACAGGGGAATGGTCGGTGGATCTGCGACAGCAGTCCTCCCGGCTAGGCTCATGGAGCCCGTGGACCAACTGTGGGGTCGTCAGGATTGAGCGACCTGATGTACTATGTAGCTCAGCAATTCCCAGAACTGCAAACTCCAACACTCTCTCCCTGGGGTGTTGGTTTAAGGACCGTGAACTTGAACGTGGACGCGAACATAGGATAGGGAGGACTAGAACTAGGACTTGGGAGTATGGTCATGACGACCGAGGTATCCCAAGGGGTGGACGGCTGGGCCTAGATGTTACTCAATAGTGTGTGCGTGTTGTCCTTTAGTATCTCCTCGCTATCGCCCAATAGTACTACATCATTAGCATAAACTAACAGCTTATTAATAACACTGAGTTGTAGACCTTCCTCATCCTCTAAAGATTTAATGGCATGCTCTAGTACAAAATTAAATAGTAGAGGAGATAGTGCATCTCCTTGCTTCAAACCATTATGGATTTGAAAAGTGTCCGAAAACTGTTTGCCTACACGCACCCTACTCTTTGTGCCATTTAGACACATTCGTATAAGTCTAACTAACTTTTTAGGAATTCCGAACTCCAGCAGGATACTATATAACTTCTCCCTCTTAATTGAATCATATGCTTTTTTGAAGTCTACATATAGTTGATGTACAGTACCACTATATTCCCACTTCTTTTCTAAAATCTGTCTTATACTAAAAATCTGATCTGTTGTAGACCTGTTTCTTCTAAATGCACATTGATGATCTCCTAGAATGTCATCAATATAGGGAGTAAGTCCGCTTACTAATATATTTGTTAGATCGAATAACTCTGCGATTATAAATTTTCAGATCCATGTTGTAGGCCTACTAGACTTTTCTTCTTCTCTCAATATGATGAATTAATTCCTGAAATTTTGCCGTTGAGTTTTGTTACACACTGTATTGAAATATATGTAATTTGTCATAAGCCTAAGTTTTACGTTTCAATTCATAAAAATCCTGATTCCAGTTAACATAGGCCTACTTATCCCAAAATTACGAGTATTTGATAATAAAGTTCCTAGGAGTACAATGGAGCAAAAGGTGTAGCCTAGACCTAGGCTATATGCAACTCAGAAATAATAATCACGATATTTTGTACATCTCCAATCTGGTTGATCCAAAAACATGGTTCTGAAACGTAAATCACATAATTCCCAGCAGCACCTGTCCCACGATGTAACATATGGCGAACTACTTCTAACTCCTATGGGAAATGTAGATTTCCCCTCCACAAAAAAGTGTATCGCGAAGGCTGCTCTAAATTACTCAGTCATTATTAAAGAATATATCTTGTCGTGCGTTACTGATATCTGTGGAAGTAATTAACACATACCATATGTTTAATGCTGTCCACTGCATGCCTACTTAAGTAACTTATCTATCTATCTATCTATCTATCTATCTATCTATCTATCTATCTATCTATCTATCTATCTATCTATCTATCTATCTATCTATCTATCTATCTATCTATCTATTTATCTACCTACCTACCTACGAATAGATGTCACCATCATCATCATCCATGCAAGTATTAGGTAATGTGGCCTATTACAGTCTCAAAGAGGAATTTTCCTTTTTGGAAGTCCCAGCGGTATTTTGTCTTGGGGGGCAGTAACGAAGCCTGGGCTTTTGGGACTACGTGAGATGGCATTCGTTGAAGATGAGCTTTCCAGATGTTCTGGTAGTTTTGTGTATGATGGAGAATTGGGTCTACATCCAACTCTTCCATAATTTTCTCATTTCTTTTATGGTCCCACTTTATATAGCCTGCTGTACGGCGCATAAATCGCGTCTCATTTGCTGTTATCCGGCTTTCATCTCTTCTTCGTATTGTCCATGCTTCACTACCATATCTTAACACTGGACTTGGAGAACCTTATAAAGCCGTAATCTTGTGTTCTTCTGTACTAAAGATGTTTTCATTATACTGTTAATTATCCCCGTTGTTTTATGAAATTTGGTATTTTCTTTGATATATCAGCTTCATTCTGAAATGTTAGGCCTACATTATATTCAAAATAAACAAATCCATCCATCCATCCATCCATAGTAATTCTGCCCTAGGGCAGGTCCTTCACCACAATCATAGCATTCTCATGCTATGCTTGCAGCTTTACAATTGTAGGTGTGATAGCTTCCCGTTGCTTTCCACACCGGTGAAGGATGATGATGATGATAATGATAAGGATGATGATGATGATGGCCATATGATTTCGGGGACCGTTTGGGCCTTAAAGTTTTCCTGACATTTGTCTTACAGGTGAGGAAAACCCCGATAAAAATTTCACCCAGAAAAACTGCCCCGACCGGGGATCGAACCCCTGGTCCGCTGCGTAACAAGGTAGCACGCTACCTCGAGACCACAGCGGTGGACAGGCCTACATTATATTCCAAATAAACAAATATATAGGGCCTAAGTGCATTTAAAACCTAATATTGTAATTAATCACACATAGAAATATATTATATAATGGAAATTGACAGTTAATGACAAATGAAAATTTTGAGGAAGTGGTTGAATTCAAATACCTAGGAACGATAATCACAAATAGGAATGAGATGCACAAAGAAATTAAACATAGGCTCAATTCTGGAAATGCGTACTATTATGCATTGCAGAGACTCTTGACGTTCCAACTTCTCTCTAAAAAAAGACTAAAAAAAATTGATCTAAAAAGAGCCTATATAAAACACTCATTCTCCCAGAAAAGCTATAGTCTATTATATGGAGGAGAAACATGGATTCTTACTGTAAGGGAGGAGAAAACATTACGAGTATTTGAGACCAAAGTTGTCGTTTGGATCAAAGAGGGCGAATGGAGAAGACTACTCAACAGTGAGCTACATGATATTTGTAGGTAACCAGATACGGTATGTTATGAAGAGTCAATCAAGTATCCGATAGACAGGACATGTGGCACGAGTGGGAAAAAAGAGAGGGACATGGAAACTCTTTGCAGGAAAATCAGAGGAAAATCACCCAATAGGAGGCGGGACAATCATTTGTGGGAAGTAGATTATAGCCTACAGAGGATGATTGGGAAATTTTAGCTCAGGATAGGGATGTATGGAGAGCTTGTGTCCGCGCAGTCTACTAGTTCGATAGTGTCATTGAGTTTATTATTATTACTATTATTATTATTATTATTATTATTATTATTATCGCCCAGTTGGTAGACCAAGAATGAGGTGGGAGAACAACATTAACTATGATTTGAGGGAAGTAGAGTATACAGGGAATGATTGGAAAGCATTAGCTCAGGATAGGGATGTATGGAGAGCTTATGTCCGTGCGGCCATGAACCTACGGGTTCGATAGTGCCAGTGAGTAAGTATTATTATTATTATTATTATTATTATTATTACTATTATTACTATTATTATTATTATTATTATTATTATTATTATTATTATTATTATTAATTAAATATTTTCAAACTTACGGATCGAATAATTAAACATAGGAACGACTGGAAAGAACATATTGATAGAATGCCAGAACAAAGATTTTCAAAATTATTGCTAAATTATAAACCGCGCGGAAGGAGAAATGTTGGACGCCAACACAGAAGATGGTCTGAAGATGATGATTATTATTATTATTATTATTATTATTATTATTATTATTATTATTATTATTATTATTATTATTATTATTATTATTATTATTATTATTATTAATTAAATATTTTCAAACTTACGGATCGAATAATTAAACATAGGAACGACTGGAAAGAACATATTGATAGAATGCCAGAACAAAGATTTTCAAAATTATTGCTAAATTATAAACCGCGCGGAAGGAGAAATGTTGGACGCCAACACAGAAGATGGTCTGAAGATGATGATGATGATTATTATTATTATTATTATTATTATTATTATTATTATTATTATTATTATTATTATTATTATTATTATTATTATTATTATTATTATTATTATTATTATTATAACATTAGAATATTGAAATGGTGTCCACCTGGAAGAATGAAGGAAGAAGTCGTTGAAACTCAAGGATGCAAGAAATAAAAACTGGAATGACAACAAGAAAAATTGAAGGACATGGAGTGCATCGATAGGAACAAGTGGTTAAGGAAAATATAACTTCATTAACAGAAAGATGTCAGTCGCTGTGGCGTAGTCGGTAGAGTCCCAACCTGCCACTCCGGCGACCCGGGTTCGATTCCCGGCGGGTTAGATAACCGAGTGACTCGTGTGAAAACAAGATATGTGAACAAAAATGTGAGCGATACCATTAGAAACGATGCACAAGATGGACGGGACCGTCGAACGAACTGATAAAATACAAATCCTAAAACTAAAACTTAATGCTGTTTCGACTGCCATTTACCATTAACAGAAAGATGAGTAAACATTGAAAATCTGTTTATAAATAAATTAAAAATATTACTATTATTGCAATTATTATTATTATTATTATCATCATCACCATCATCATCATCATTACTTATGGAGCAGAACTTTGGTCATTAACAACAAAAACAAATAAGTACCTTTTGGCAACGGAAATGGATTTTATACGAAGGGCGGCAAGAATTTCAAGAAGAGAAAAAATTAAAATGAAGATTGAAGACAGTATTTTAGATTATATTAAAATTCAGCCATTAAGATGGTACGGATATGTCCAGCGAATGGAAGAGGATCGACTACCAAAATCTGTTTTGGAATGGAAACCTGAGGAAAGACGAAGCAGAGGAAGACCTAAAACCTCCTGGAGTCAGGGAATATGTTTATATATGAAGGAGAAACATCTACAACCAGGAGATTGGATGAACCGACAAAATTGGCTATTAGGAATCGGA
This sequence comes from Diploptera punctata, assembly GCA_030220185.1. Lineage (NCBI taxonomy): Eukaryota > Metazoa > Arthropoda > Insecta > Blattodea > Blaberidae > Diploptera > Diploptera punctata. The sequence goes on from JASPKZ010008375.1 coordinate 366,427, forward strand.
CGATGTCAAAGACATTAATCAACCGATGATCTATCTATCTATTATTATTATTAATTATTGTTATTATTATTATTATTATTATTATTATTATTATTATTATTATTATTATTATTATTATTATTATTATTATTATTATTATTATTATTATTATTATTATTATTATTATTATTGCAAGGAATAAACCGTATTTGTTCGTTCCGGATCCAAGTATCATAGCTGCTGTGTTCATCTCTTTCGTGGGCGTCCCCGATCTCTTTTTCCTCCTCTTGGTTGATAGTTCAGACTTTTTCTAGGCAATGTGTTGGTATCCATTCTGTAGACATGTTCATACCATTTTCTCCTGTACTCTTCTGTTTTATCTGTCAAACTACCTGAATATTTGTAGTTCTTTACGGATATCTTCACTTCGTTTTTTATCCATTAAAGTATTTCCAGCCACAAATCGTAAATATTTCATTTCTGCGGCTTCTATTCTTTTAATTGATTGTTTATTCAGAGTCCATATTTCTGAGCCATACAATATTGCAGAACAGCCAATACTTTATAAAATTTTAAATGTGTTTATTTTCTTTCTTTCTTTCCCAGTGTTCTTTTAAGGGCGCCACATAAATATTGAAATATTCGTAATTTATTATTTATGTATTTTTCTCTATTACAACCAAAGATACACCTACATAATTGAAATATTTTACTTGTTCTTGCGTTTTGTTATTTAGTACTAATTTTGTTCTATCCATTTCTTTCTCACACTGGGCCAATACTTTAGTTTTTGTTGATGACATTTCTAGGTTGTAATCTTGTGCAATATTATTTAATTTAAAAATTGCTCTTTGTAAGTTATTCTCTGAAGAAGCCATTATACCCTGATCATCAGCAAATATGAGTTTGTCAACACGAATTTTATTATTAGAATTTATAGTTACTTGCCATTTTCTGACAACTTCGTCAATATATAGGCCTAAATGGAAGAGAGTGGGTGAAAAAGAGGGCATCCTTGTCGTAATCCTTGATTTATTATGATTTCATATTTTGATTTTATATTTTATATTATTATTATTATTATTATTATTATTATTATTATTATTATTATTATTATTATTATTATGTCCACCTCTGTGGTCTCGAGGTAGCGTGCTGCCTTGTCACGCAGTGGGCCCGGGTTCGATCTCCGGTCGGGGCAGATTTTCTGGGTGAGATTTTTATCGGGGTTTATCCTCACCTGTAAGACAAATGTCAGGAAAACTTTAAGGCCCAAACGGTCATCATCCTTATCATTATCATCATCATCATCATCATCATCCTTCACCGGTGTGGAAAGCAACGGGAAACTATCACACCTACAATTCCCTAGTAAAGCTGCAAGAATAGCATGAAAATGCTATGATTGCAGTGAAGGATGTGCCTTCGGGCAGAATTACTATGGATGGATTATTATTATTATTATTATTATTATTATTATTATTATTATTATTATTATTATTATTATTATTATTATTATTATTATTATTATTTTGTTATTATTATGAAAAGAAGGGGTTGAAAAATGTAAAACGAAAAAGGTTGTATTAAATGAAAAATCTCGATCTTATATAATAGCAGTTAAGCAGAGCAATGTTATCGATAACTTGATTTCAGACCTATTTTTACAGTTTGAGTTAACAATATCTGCTTCTAGTGGAACCTAACAGAATCTTATCCGTTTGTTTGTTGAGGGATGTAGCTGACAAGGTGTTGACAAGCCGGGATTAAAGTGTCAATCCAAATGGACCAGATGATAAGCTTGCAAGTAATCCAGGGATTAGGATGGTGCCTGTAAGTATATTTTCTTATCAACACTTGAACGAATGTAATGTGTTCTTATCTGCAACATACACTGCCTTCTCTTAAGAGGCAATACAACTCACAGCTACACAAAACCAAGGATGTCCATCCCACCTTTCGTTTTAGTAATGCAGTGTTACAGAATAACTAGCGCTACGCCTAAATAAATGAAATTTGATTTTTAAATTCTTATTTCAGGTAGGACTAGTGATTATGCTCCTTGCCTCTGGGTCCCCAGGGTCGCGGGTTCAAACCCGGCCGGGGTCGATGGATTTTTTAGGATGGAAAAATCCAAGGAGAAGTCCTCCGGGAGAGACTTAAAAGCCGTGGGTCCCGAGTCTGAAGATTTTCAGACTCGTAAAAGATCCTTAAGCCTGAATGAAAGGCCTCTAAGCAAAATTTACCGAATTTTCCCGTCCTAGTACCTACCTTGGTTTCCTAGATGTCAGTATGAGGCGGAACGCTGACCACGGACCACACAAGTGGTATCTATACGAAAACAAGTGTAACTAAATTAGTATGGTTCAAATTCTTCCCTGTAGGGGGAGAGCGCCTAAAAATCTCTGATAAGGGAAACATGGGCTTACAAGATACAAGAAGATTTCAGGTTAACTCCTGCACCCAATTTTTAGAGCATAATGCATGCTATTATGCATTACAGAGACTCTTGTCATTCCAACTCCTTTAAAAGGGATGATGGGTAAAATTTCTACTTTCTACATTTTTTGAACTAGAGACTTGAGTTTTTGTACAATCATTCACTGTATGATACAATCATCCATAGTAATTCTGCCCGAAGGCAGGTCCTTCACTACAACCATAGCATTTTTCATGCTATGCTTGCAGCTTTACTAGGAAATTGTACGTGTGGTAGCTTCCCGTTGCTTTTCACACCGATGAAGGATGATGATGATGATGATAATGATAAGGGTGATGACGATGATGATGCTGATGGCCATATGATTTGGGGGACCGTTTGAGCCTTAAAGTTTTCCTGACATTTGTCTTACATGTGAGGAAAAACCCCGATAAAAACCTCACCCAGAAAAACTGCCCCGACCGGGGATCGAACCCGGGCCCGCTGCATGACAAGGCAGCACGCTACCTGGAGACCACAGCGGTGGACACTACGGACTTATAGACTATAAATTTGTAATACACATTCACAAACATTGAATTTAAAAAAGCGTTAGGCCTACTGTTATAAAGTAAAATATTCTCATTAAAATGCTTTTCTGTTATAGAAGCTATAAGATGGCATCGAGAGTGCGTTCCTATGTCTCTAAAGATAGAGAGAATTATATACAAGGAAAAGAAAAAAATATTTTTGCAATATGATGCCTGGATAGCGAAGTCGACAAGTTTACTTCCATATCTCAAAAGGCTGACATCTCGGACCCTAGGTTCCCTATTTCAAATTGTCCAGTGGAACATTCCCTATGTCCTGTTCAGTCTTTTTGGTGGGATGAATATTTCAGACAATGTAAATGCTTTTCATTATATTTTCGTTAAAAACTGGCTGATCAACAGCGCAGCTGGTTCATTTCACGACCAAGATCTCGCGCGTAGTTAATTAAAACAGCTGATCCAGCTTTCTCAGTGACTTTTTCAAGTGTCATTAAATCTAATAGATTATTATATGTTCTGCCTAATGAAACAGTACCGTTATCTCAGACCCAGGTTCCCTATTGTCCAGTGGAATATTCCCTATGTCCTGTTCAATTTTTGCACACTCTTATAGAACCACTCTGTATAACTTGTATTTCACAGAGAGCGGCAAGAATGGCGATATAGGATATTCCGGGTGCCTTTGCATATTTTAATACCTTGTAGCGAAATGTTTATCATCAGATAAAATATCTGATTAACCTGAGAACAAAGCAATTGATAAGTTGTATCAAAAATAGCAGCACTTGTGTCAATATTACACAATTCAATTGCGTATATTCAATTGATAGTGTAACATATAACAGATTACCGGCAATTTTTTTGTTATCAATGAATTCTTTATTTTAATAAGTTTTTTTTAGAATTTTTAGCAAAAAATTCCGTCAGCTAAGATATTTTTTGAGCAAGTCGAATTTATGGTCCAATTTTGTGATTTACGGAATATCAAATTTGATAAATTGAGAAAATTGAATTTCTGATGCCAGCTTATTTAAAAGGGTCGCTCTGCAATGAAAACAAGTTTTAAAGAAACATAAAGTATTATCTCTTTGATATCCAGAAGGCTGTAGATCGATGAGATGAGAGAGAAAATAAGCAATGGTGCTGCAGATGGAGTGTGCCTTCTTCAAAGGTTGCCTTGACAAGAGACTATAAATGAAGTTCGTAGTAAGTAACCTATTTTTTTTAGGTTATAGCAGTGTTGCCATTACTTGTCAAATACCCTAGTGCAGCGGTCCCCAACCTTTTTCGACTCCCGAAACCCTTCAACAACGATCTGAGTTGGGCGAACCACTTACTTTTAAATATACATACAGTAGACATGCATACAATTTAATTCCAAGCAAAAGGTTTAATAACCTTAAATTAACTTAACCCTTAACGGTTAAAACCTAAAGTAATTCTAGTTATGGCTTAAAAGTTACACAACGTGTTGCAATAATAAATACAAGTTTTCATAAGTAATGCCACGAGTGATTTCCAAATTATCGATAAATCACAACTCACGAAGTGAGGAGTGAATTTATCTAGAGAATTTGGAAATCAAGAGTGGCATTTGTTAGGACTATTTAACAAATAAAATTAAGCTGTTTACTCACAAATCATTGTCTAACTATAGTTATTTTAAAATATTTATATATTTAATGTAAACGGCGATGTTTGAAAACAAATGAGAAGCGATAGGTACGCTTCATCTGCTTCTTTTGTTTATCGCTGCAACCAGATCATACTATTTATTGCCAAAGGAACGCAATATTGTAAGAATGCTCTCTAGTGGAGAAAAAATGAAACACATCAAACTGTATATTAATTCATTTCTGATGTCGTATGATGTAAATATGACAATTATATTTTTCTGGATTGTTACCTGGTAAAAAAATACATTTAAGAAAGTGCAAACAGTAGTTACTTTTTTTGGTGGTATAATAGTCATTGTAATTACTCGCCTCTTTCTTGGAATTGAGTGAGAAGGTTGCGTCTGCATTCCATGACACAGAGCTTTGAAGTCAGGAATCATACAAGTTAAATAAAGTCACAAATCAATTTCAGCACAAAGTCTGTTTCTGATTTTTATGGCATATGAAGAAAACGACTTTTCTCCCAAATAGGGGAATACATAATTACGTAACAAGGGACATTATAGGGTTAATTAAATTTCAAAATATTAATAATAATAATAACATAAAAAAAGTAAAGTGATCCCACAACAGGCCCTTGGGGTAGTGGGAGGTTAAGGCTCCCACTTTTTCTAGACAATCGGCACTTTATGTCAGCCGGGTTGTCAGCCCTGCGTGACGGCCGCCTTTACCCCCAGAACAAGCATCTGGTACTCATTTCCGTTAGAGGCTGAGTCGACCCCAGGGCCATAGTGCCGCCAGAGGGTTTAGGTCAGTTTAAAAACCCTGACCCCAACGGGACTTGAACCCTCGACACTCCGGCTTGTAGCTCAGTGCCTTAACCACTACGCTACGGCGTGCCCCCATAATAATAACAGAGTAGGCCTATATATATGCCTAATAAGAACAAGTTAAGTCTCGGGGACTGCGATGGGCAGGACATGTGGCACGTATGGGGGATGAAAGAAATGCATGGAAGCTTCTTGTAGGAAAACCGAGTGAAAACACCAGTTGGTAGACCAAGAATGAGGTGGGAGAATAACATTAACCATGATTTTAGGGAAGTAGATTATACAGGGAATGATTGGAAGACATTAGCTCAGGATAGGGATATTAAGAGAGCTTATGTCTGCACGGCCATGAACCTACGGGTTCGATAGTGCCAGTGAGTTAGTTATTAACTTACTTACTTACTTACTTACTTACTTACTCACTGGCACTATCGAACCCCTAGGTTCATGGCCGCACGGACATAAGCTCTCCATACATCCCTATCCTGAGCTAATGCTTTCCAATCATTCCCTGTATAATCTACTTCCCTCAAATCATAGTTAATGTTGTTCTCCCACCTCATTCTCGGTCTACCAACTGGGCGTTTTCCTTCTGGCTTTCCTACAAGAAGTTTCCAGGCACGTTTTTTATTCCCCATACGTGCAACATGTCCTGCCCATCGCAGTCTACGAGACTTAACTGTTCTTATTATATCTGGCTTCCTATAAAGACCATGTAGTGACGATCTTTCACCGTAAAAATACAACCGTCAAGAAATACGGACATGGGTTCATCTGGGGTAAAATTTTCCGGAGGTCAAATAGTCCCCCATTCGGTTCTCCGGGCGGGGACTACTTCAGGGAATCCATGCCAAAGGCGCAAACACAGAGTTAGTTATTAAAGATTTTTTAATACCGCCTCATGTGATATGGATGGATGTGATGATCAGATGGTGTTCCAGGACAATTTAGACCTTAAAGTTTCCTAACTCTTGTGTTACAAGTGAAAAAAAAACACACACACACACACGCACACAAATAAAACGTGACCTGAGAAACTAGTCCCGATCGGAGATTTGAACCCCGGACTGAGCACAGAATAAAAATAACTTTAATGAAGGAAGCTAATTTAGCATGTAACCTAATAGCAATGGAATAAAAAAAAGTGTGGTGGCAGGCGGCAGGTAGGAGAAGGGGACGTCAGTCACGGCCCGTGAGATCGCGATATCCAGACTGGGTGAGAGACGGCTCAGGGAAATGTCCATCGAAGCGTGCGGCGTATTATCAGGGATTCAATCAGCTGCACGCTCTCTCCCCAGTCTGTAACTTTTCAATCTATTAAATTCACTGTACCCACCTCTAAATACACTTCTCAATCGACATTGTTCTCACTTGCTCTCATTGACCTTCGAAGAATTGGCTGTTATCATTACCTTCTGTTCAATGGGATGCACAAAGAAATTAAACATAGGCATAATTCTGGAAATGCGTGCTATTATGCATTAAAAGTTGTCTCAACTTCTCTCAAAACGCACGCACACACACACACACACACACATATATATAACTCAAACTAACTCACTGGCACTATCGAACCCTTAGGTTCATGACCGCGCGGACATAAGTTCTCCGTAGATCCTTATCACGAGCTAATATTTTCCAAATATCCCCTGTATAATCTACTTCCTTCAAATTATAGTTAATGTTATTCTCCCACCTCATTCTTGGTCTATCAACTGAGTGTTTTCTCTCGGTTTTCCTAGAAGAAGCATGCACGTCTTTCATTCCCCATACTTTCCACATATCCTGCCCATCGCAGTCTACGAGACTTAATTTGTTCCTATTATAGGCTATCTGGCTTCCTACAAAGACCATTTAGTTCACTGTTGCGTAAGTCTTTTCTGTTCACCTCTCTGTTCATCTCTCTTTGGTCCAAAAATTTTCCTAAGAACTTTATTCTCAAATATTCGTAACCTTCTTTCCGTATAGACAATATAAGTATCGACTTTTTAAAGAAAATACTCCATGTCATACTGCCAACTGTAACACATATATTTAATGCCTCAATTATGACCTCAACTTACCCCGAACTCTGGAAAAAAGCTATAGTCAGACCAATCCCTAAAATTAAATTACCTGTATAACACCAAACGACTTTAGACCAATCAACATCCTCCCAGTCCTATCTAAGGCCTTGGAGCGCATTGTTCATGGACAATTAACTGATTACCTTAACACTCATAACATACTCGACCCAAACCAATCAGGTTTTAGGACAGGCCATAGTACGGCCACCGCACTTCTTAAAGTTACCGAAGATGCGCGTGAAGCAATGGACAGTGGCCACATGACAATATTTACACTCTTGGACTTCAGCAAAGCTTTCGACACTGTTGACACTGACATATTAATAGCAAAATTACGCGCTCTGAATCTTTCGGACAATGCTGTTAACTGGCTTGGATCCTATCTTCATGGTCGCCAGCAATGTGTATCCAAAGCAGAACTTTCCTCATCCTGGCTATCACTGAAGGGTGGCGTCCAACAAGGTTCAGTGTTCTCTATCTTCTGTTCTCTATCTATGTTAACGATATATCCACTAGACTTACCTATTGTCGATATCACCTATACGCTGACGATTTGCAAATTTACATTCACTCCCATCCTGACGATGTACATGACACACTAAACAAATTAAATAGTGACCTAGACTCAATTTCCCAATGGTCGAAGAAACATGGACTTAATCTAAATACTGACAAGACACAGTGCATAATTATAGGACATCGGCGAATCCAAAGCATTATAAATTACGAAAATATCCCTACCATTCTCCTAAATGACAAAAATATCCCCTACAGCTCAGTAGTAAAAAATCTGGGTATCTATATGGACCAACACCTAGACTGGAAAATCCAGGTGAATAATACCTGCAAGAAAGTGTTCTCAATTCTTCACTCCCTAAATAGTTTTAAAAACTTCCTTCCTACAAAATTAAAACAAATACTTGTACAGACTCTTATAATGCCACACTTCGACTACTGCGACGTATTACTGACTAATCTTACAACTGATCTATCTGACAGACCACAGCGTGCTCATAATGCGTGCATTCGATTTATATTCAATCTCCGTCGTTATGACCACGTGTCTCCTTCATTTCAGGCCTTATCATGGCTACGCCTAAATGACAGAAGAACTTTACATTCACATACCTTACTATTCCAAATTCTGCACACATATTTACCAACTTATTTAACAACACGTTTTCAACATTTATCGGCTCATCACAATTTAGGAACAAGATCACAAGACTCTTCTTTACTTTTGATACCACAACACAGGACCTGTCTGTACTCTGAATCTTACACAATATCTATGGCTAGAGCATGGAACTCACTTCCCAGTCATGTCAGGGACTGTCAATCGCTATCATTATTTAAATACAAATTAACTGATATCTTAAGTTCGACACAATGAAAACATTAACTACATAACAACTATATAGAGCATTCTATTAATAATCATGTAGGAAGCTACTTACTTTATTTTATATAATTTTAATTTTATTATATTCTATGTTTTTGTTAGCATTAGCTAGTATTAGATCCATCATCATTGTATTTTGTTTAGTCTGTATTTTAATATGTTAAAATTTTAATATGTACGTAATTTTTGTATAATTTTACTATTCGCTGGTTGAGTGGAAGAGAAGGCCTTATGGCCTTAACTCTGCCAGCTAAAATAAATCATTATTATTATTATTATTATTATTATTAAAGTAAGAGTCCATGTTTCGCATCCATATAACATAACTGGTAGAATAAGAGTTTTATATATTTTCAGTTTAACGTTTTTTGAAAGGAGTTGGGACATCAAGAGTCTCTGCAATGCATAATAGCACGCATTTCCAGAATTGAGCCTAAGTTTAATTTCTTTGTGCATCTCATTCCGATTTATGATTATTGTTCCTAGGTATTGAAAGAATGCAGCCACTTCCTACGATTTCCATTTCCCTCATCTTGTCATTAGCTGTTCCATTTTCATTATATACTGAATTTCTAACGTGTGACCACATATTTAGTTTTACTGATATTTACTTCCATTCCCTAATTTCTTAGTATTACTCACTAGTGTGTGGCGTGTTGGGCCTTCAGTATCTCCTCCTTCTCCTCGTTATCGGCCAATAGTACTAACATCAGCCGCCTAAACTAACACTTTATTAATACCATTCAGTTGTAGGCCTTCCTCATTCTCTAAAGATTTAATGGCATGCTCTAGTACAAAATTAAATAGTAGAGAAGATAGTGCATCTCCTTGCTTCAACCCATTCTGGATTTCAAAAGTGTCCGAAGACTGTTTGCCTACACGCACCCTACTCTTTGTGTCATTTAGACACATTCGTATAAGTCTAACTAACTTTTTAGGAATTCCGAACTCCAGCAGGATATTATATAACTTCTCCCTCTTAATTGAATCATATGCTTTTTTGAAGTCTATATATAGTTGATGTACAGTACCATTATATTCCCATTTCTTTTCTAAAATCTGTCTTATACTAAAAATCTGATCTGTTGTAGACCTGTTTCTTCTAAATGCACATTGATGATTTCCTAGAATGTCATCAATATAGGGAGTAAGTCTGCTTACTAATATATTTGTTAGAATTTTGTACGAAGTTGAAAGTAATGAGATGCCCCTGTAGTTGTTGCAATCAGTTTTATCTCCTTTCTTGTAAATTGGTAGGATAAAGGATTCTTTCCATTCATCTGGAAGAGCTTCTTTTTCGCAAATCATACTAAGCAACCGGCGTATCTTGTCCATAAATTTTTCTCCCCCTGATTTCATCAGTTCTGCTGGAATCTCATCCGAACCTGATGCTTTATACATCTTCAATTTCTCTATCCATTTCAACCTCTAATGCACTTGGTTCTGCGACTAGCATTTCTGCTGTCTGTAAATTATCCTCCTCAATGTCCTGTTCTGTATGTACATTTAATAGATTAAAGCAACTTTTCCATCTATTTAATATACTCCTGAAATCTGCAATCATATCCCCATTTTCATTCCGAATTATGTTTGTTCTAGCCTGAAACCCTTTCTTCTCTATCCTGATTCTCTGATATAATTCTCTAATGTTCTTATTTTTTTCATTCATTTCAAGATCATTAATCTTCTCTCTCATATATTCCCTCTTTTTACTCTTTAGTAACTTGGTGGTTTCCCGTCTAATACTACCCAATTGCTCTAAATTTACCTCATTTGGCTCGTGTAACCATTTCATTTTTGCTATCTTCCTTTTCTTTACTATGTTGTAACAAAATAGAAAAACATAATAAACTTAATGGCAAGGGTGTATATAAATTAACATCCAAAGACTGTGACAAGTTCTATATAGGTAGAACGAAAAGAAGCTTCAACATAAGATTTAAAGAACATCGTAACGATTCCGTATACGCATATGGAAAGTCTAATTACGCTAAGCACATAATAAACGCCGGTCATAGAATGAACTCAGTAGAAGACACCCTTACAATAGTACACAAAGAGGGAAATCCAACTAAAATCAACATATTAGAAGACCTGGAAATTATCAAGGAAATAGACAACAAGCTTTTAATAAATGAAAGCACTCCCAGACTAAACAACCCACTATACGATATCGTCAGGAAGAAGCTTTAGTCACGACAACACCACATTAGGACCAGCAGCATCAACCATCATACATTATGTTGTAGCGAAGAGAGACCTGCTGAAGATGGGACGGATGTTCTGAAAGGCCTACAGGCATAAAGATTACATATTTTGTAAGTTGAGGACGACGGATCTTACCTATGAAGGTATATTTTAACTTTTTTATGACTCTCCACCTCAACGTTTTAACAATGAATTTTATTAGTATTGATTACTTGAAGAATTTCAAAATTTGAATGCTATGAAGGTAATTTGCCAAGAATGAATTTAGTATTATGAGAGATAACAAATAGAGGTACTTGTAACGGCAGGTGAACACGGGAAAGGCGTTACTGGCTATTAGATCGTCCCGATACAATAATTGTACACGTGTCCAGTGGATATATGGGTTAAGAGCGCGCCATTTTTATCTGACACTGAGGTAAACAGTAATTAAGTAATTACTCACATTTCAATCTATTTCACATTACGTACTAACGACCGGTGAGGTCATTAGGGTGAAACCAACACTCTGCATGCACTCTCCAGCAGTGTCCATTTGCACACAAGTAGCCTGTATTTTCTAGAATTAAATATTCGTAAGGAAGTCTTCTAGTGGAGAATAGATGGAAGGCAAAGACCTAAAGAAAGTTGTATGTACGGTGTGAGAGTGAACTGGGACGTACAGATGAGGATGTTCAGAACCGCTACAACTGGACAAGGTGAATTTCTTGAGGTGACGGAAAACCACTGTATTCTGGATAAATTCCGAAATAATAAAAATTATTATTATTATTATTATTATTATTATTATTATTAGTTGATATTATTACTGCTGTTATTATAAAATTAATGTTGTTATTATTATTATTGTTATTGTTGTTACTTTCTTGTTGACGTTACTATTGTTACTGTTACTGTTATTATTATTATTAGGCCTATTATTATTATTATTATTATGCTTATTATCGTTATTAACGATATTGTTACTTTTATTACTGTTATTATTATTGCTATTATTATTAGTGCTGTTAGGCCTATAATAAAAGTTACTATTGTTGTTATTGTTGATATCATTTTTTATTATTATTATTATTATTTTATTATTATTGTTATTATTATTTTATTATTATTATTGTTATTATTATTATTATTTTATTACTATTATTTTATTATTATTGTTATTATTATTATTATTATTAATATTGTTACATTTTTGTTGTTATTATCAATGTTGTTATTATTATTATTATTATCATTATTAGTTAATATTATTACTGCTCTTATTATAACATTACTGTTGTTGTTATTGTCATTATTATTGTTGTTACTTATTGATGCTATTATTGTTACTGTTATTATTATTAGGCCTATTATTATTATTGTTATTATTATTGCTATTATTATTAGTGCTGTTAGGCCTATAATAAAAATAACTATTGCTGTTATTGTTGCTATTATTATTATTATTATTATTATTATTATTATTATTATTAATTATTATTATTATTATTATTATTATTATTATTTACTACTTACTTTCTTAACTATTATTCTACCAGTTATATTATATGGGTGCGAAACATGGACTCTTACTTTAAGGGAGGAAAGGAGATTACGAGTATTTGAGAATAAAGTTCTTAGGAAAATTTTTGGACCAAAGAGAGATGAACAAATAGGTGAACGGAGAAGACTACATAACAATGAACTACATAGTCTTTATAGGAAGCCAGATATAATAAGAACAGTTAAGTCACGTAGACTGCGATGGGCAGGACAAGTTGCATATATGGGGAATGAAAGACGTGCATGGAAGCTTCTTGTAGAAAAGCCAGAGGGAAAACGCCCAGTTGGTAGACCAAAAATGAGGTGGGAGAATAACATTAACTATGATTTGAGGGAAGTAGATTATACAGGGAATGATTGGAAAGCATTAGCTAAGGATAGGGATGTATGGAGAGTTTATATCCGCGCGGCCATGAACCTACGGGTTCGATAGTGCCAGTGAGTAAGTAAGTAAGTAAGTACTTACTTTCTTATTGTTATTGTTATTGTTATTATTATTATTATTATTATTATTATAATTATTTGTAGCATTTACTTTCTTATTCTTATTGTAGTTATTATTATTATTATTATTATTATTATTGTTATTATTATTATTATTATTATTGTTATTATTATTATTATTATTATTATTATTATTATTATTATTATTATTATTAGTATTATTATTATTATTATTATTATTATTATTGTTGTTGTTATTAGTGAAGCTCTTCCTCATATCCTTTTATTTTTAAATATAACTGTAAAGGAAAAAAAAAAAAGGAAATGCCATGGTCGTGGGGTTGAAACGGACAACACTGTATTACGGTCAAGATATTTTCCCACGGTATGTATGTCAGAAAGGGGCGTGGTCCGTCGGAGTCATTTGCTGTCCGGACAAATCTTTTGCTTGAGGACACAAACATCAGCAATGTAAACAGAGAGGATTATGACACCTCCACACAATTGTCTTCTTTCTTTCTCGTCTCACTGAGCATTTTGTGAGGTACTGACCCTTCAAGTGTCCTTTGTAAACAATGTTAAAACAGACTAAATGAAGGAAATGCTTCTCTTCAGATTCCTCCATTGTCAGTCATCTCATGGCGTGATCCCTTACACATCTTAACTCAATCAATGAGGCGGTTACAAACAAAAGGGATTAAATTATTTTTCGCAAAAAACCAGTTTGGCGCATAATTACATTCATCATAACCTCTCTTGGCTCCGTCTTACTGACAGACGTAAATTGCACTCTCTTTCACTACTTTTCAAGCTTCTGAATTCCTACATTCCTACTTACCTGGCGTCCAGATTTGAGAAGTTATCCTCTTACCATAATATTGACACTAGGTCACAAGATAGCAGTCTGCTAACAATTCCTCTTCATAGCACTTCCTCCTATTCTACTTTCTTCACAACAATAGCCTCTGCCCGCTCCTGGAATCTCCTTCCTCAAGATATCAGGGGTTGCCGCACACTTGGCACCTTTAAGTCACGCTTATACAGTTACCTGTTGTCTAATAATTAATCTTTCTCTATATATTTAATTTTATACTATGTCATTAATCTATTCCTCGCTTTTATATAGGCCGTATATTGTACATATTATATATTTAATTCGTTAAATTTAGAGTAAATCAAAATACATTATAAATATTAATTGTATTGTATTCATAACTTGTAATCGTTTACATATAGGCTATATATTGTAATTTAGATTTAAGACTATTTTTTTTATTTGTATTTTTTTAAACCTGGTTGAGTGGTAGACAAGACCTTAAGGCCTTAACTCTGCCAGGTAAAATAAAGCTATTATTATTATTATTATTATTATTATTATTATTATTATTATTATTATTATCATCATCATCATCTGTCACAAATTAGGCCTTTGTAGACCTGTATCGGCCCCATCTAGCAGTCTTTTAACAGGTCTTCCTGGTCGACGATGTCCTTTCGGTTTATATTGCATCATTATTTTAGGCCACTCTTTTTACATGGTCTAGCCAGTTTAATTTATAATCAATTGAGTTGGTGTTTACTTGATCAAAATCCATATTCATTAATTAAATAAAAATAAAACGTAGTTTTATTTGATTTTCATATTTATTATATAATTCAGTGACAGCTGTTTCGGTACATTGTACCTTCTTCAGACATGTTAACAAATTATGAATTGAGTTCCAACTGATCTAAGCAACAATACAACAATATTTATTTAATTTTTTTAATTTAACAAAGGGGATTCATTCAAATCAAGTTGAGAATTTAACAGTTTAATTTTGAAATTTTACACATTTGTGATAAGGGTAAGAAGTTAGATCTTTTGGAGGCTGTAGAAATTAATAAATTAGTAATAAACTGTTAAATTCTCAACTTGATTTGAATGAATCCCCTTTGTTAAATTTAAAAATTTAAATAAATATTGTTGTATTGTTGCTTAGATCAGTTGGAACACAATTCATAATTTGTTAACATGTCTGAAGAAGGTACAATGTACCGAAACAGCTGTCACTGAATTATATAATAAATATGAAAATCAAATAAAACTACGTTTTATTTTTATTTAAGTTTAATTTATATCTGTAGTTTTTATTCCACTGATTCTACTTCTAATAGTTCTAAAATTTCTCCATTACTTTTTCGATCTAAAAGAGTGTATTCTGCTGCCCTTCTTAGAAATATCGTTTCCTTTGCTTTGATTCTGCTCCTGCCTTTTTTTATGTCCAAATCTCACTTCCATATATTCTTAAGGCATAATTTTATTTACTGGCAAAGGGATATAAGTGTATCCCATCAAGAGGGATGCTCCACAGGCGAAATATAGCAGAAAATCGTAATTTCTTACTTTCTAGGTGAGTCCGAATGTTCGAATATTGTGTAGTTAGGAATGTAGAAAATATTAAAGTGTTTGAAATTATAATAAATGCCTGTCTCTCGGAAACCTTGCGCAATGGAGAAAAACTGATATCATATTTGAACTCAGGAGAAAAAATACTATCAGAATCACATATTTTTCTTTCTGAGACAAAAAAAAAATAATTTTTGTTACCCAGTGTAATCTTTATAGGGAATCATATGAAATAAGAAGAGTTGCGATGGGCAAGACATGTGTCACGAATGGGAATGAAAGCCGGGCTAAAAGTTCCTTATAGGAAAAGCAGAGGGCAAGTGCCCAGTAGCTAAGCCAAAAATGAGGTGGGAGAATAACATTAACCATGATTTAAGAGAAGTAATTTTCTTAGGTTATATAGGGGATGATTTGAAAAAAAACTCAGGATAAGGATGTATGGAAAGGTTATATCCGCACGGCCATGAACCTACAGGTTTGATAGTGGAAGTGTGTTAGTTATTGTCTGAAATGATTCACTCGTTGTACGTAAATGAACAAAATGGACACATAAGATGGTTGCTTGTTGGAGTGTGGGACATAATGGAGGAACATGCAATGTGACAGACGGACTGGCAGGTAAAGTGGGATGACACTTGTGACCAGATAGCGAGCAGAAACATGTCTGAGAAGGAGATCCAGTGTCCAACTGGTACCTACATCCCATTCCGGACATTGGCATCTTTTAAAAGAAATCTAAATTTATATTTGCTCTAACGTCGACTTCATTATTACCAAGTGTAACGTATATATAATAAGCCTAATTGGTGTCTCTCATATAATTTATCATATTTATATTATTATTATTATTATTATTATTATTATTATTATTATTATTATTATTATTATTATTATTATTACTGCACAATTTATTATTCGCTCATGACCAGATTATAATAGGACAAGATAAAGAAGATATAGAATATATGATAAGAAAGTTGGTCGATGCATTTGAGGTAGGTGGACTGAAGATAAATTATATTAAAACAGAATATATGGTAATCGGAGGAAATTCAGAAGACCTACAAATAAATAATATGATAATTAAATGTGTTGAAGAATTTAAATATCTTGGATCTATCCTAATAGATAAATCTGGTACTTGTGAAAAATATATTATTAACACAGTAAATTGTGCAAGGAAGGCGATTAGATCCCTGAATGGTCTTTTATGGAATAGAAATTTGACCAGAAAAACAAAAAAAAAAAAGGGATTATACAGACAATAATAGAAAGTATACTTAGGCCCTACATATGGATCAGAAAGCTGGACAATAAATGAAAGGATGCAGAAAAGAATCTTGGCGACAGAAATGGATGGATCTCGGAGAAGTATGAGAATATCCAGGCTACAACATATTCGAAATACATATATCAGACAAGAAATGGATGCACAAGAAACTGTTATCGATAGGATAACAAAGAGACCTCTACAGTGGTATGGACATGTACAACGGATGCCGAAAGACCAGTGGCCTAAACAGGTGTTGGATTGGATGGTACCAGGCAGAAGGAAGAGGGGGAGAAGTAGAAGAGCATGGTATGAGGGAATATATGATGCCATGATGAAGAGGGGTATGGAAGATGGACAATGGGAAGATAGGAATCTCTGGAAAGCAGGAATTAAGGGCAAACTGCTGTAAAGTGGAAAGCCTGTATTAAGGTATTAAGGTATTATTATTATTATTATTATTATTATTATTATTATTATCATTATCATTAGTATCATTAGTATCATTATTATTATTATTATTATTATTATTATTATTATTATTATTATTATTATTATTATTATTATTAATAATATTATCGTAAGTAATATTATTGTTATTATCGTATAAAATGTTTGTTTGTGCATGAAATTTACATTGCTACATTTAATGTATCTTTAACTGTTTATAATTAGTATAGTGTAGGCCTATACCTATAGGCCTTTTTGTCAAATATTTATTTGTATTTGTGCTAGTTGAGTGGAAGAGAAGGCCTTATGGCCTTAACTCTGCCAGAATAAATAAGACATTATTATTATTATTATTATTATTATTATTATTATTATTATTATTATTATTTACAGTTATCACGTAGCCTACATTACTTGGATTGGTCATTAATAAGTTATGGATAAACAAAAATGCCAGAGAATACGATAACTAACTAACTCACTGACAATATCGAACCCATAGGTTCATAGCCACACGGACATAATCTCTCCATACATCCCTATTCGGAGCTAATGTTTTCCAATTATTTCCTCTATAATCTACTTCCCTGAAATCATGGTTAATGTTATTCTCCCACCTCATTCTTGGTCTACCAACTAGGCGTCTTCCCTCTGGCTTTCCTATAAGCAGCTTCCATGCAAGTCTTTCATTCCCCATACGTTCAAGATGTCCTGTCCATCGCAGTCTACGAGACTTAACTGTTCTCATTATGCTTAGCTTCCTATAAAAACTATGTAGTTCACTGTTATGTAGTCTTCTCCATTCACCTGTCTGTTCATCTGTCTTTGGTCCAAAAATGTTCCTAAGAACTTTATTCTCAAATACTCGTAATCTCCATTCTTCCCTTAAAGTAAGATATAACTGGTAGAATAATAGTTTTATATATTTTCAGTTTAAATTTTTTTGAAAGGAGTTGGGACATCAAGAGTCTCTGCAATGCATAATAGCACGCATTTCCAGAATTGAGCCTATGTTTAATTTGTTTGTGCATCTCATTCCTATTTGTGATTATTGTTCCTAGGTAGGCCTATTTGAATTCAGCAATCTCCTCAAAATTTCCCTGATTTGTCATTAGCTGTCCATTTCCATTAGCCTATATAATGTATTTCTACGCATGACCATATATTTTGGTTTATTGATATTTACTTCCAGTACCAATTTTTTAGTGTTACTCAATAGTGTGTGCGTGTTGTCCTTTGAATACAATATAGAAATTAATATGAATAAGACTAAATGCTTATTAACTATGATTTGAGGGAAGTAGATTATACAGGGAATGATTGGAAAGCATTAGCTCAGGATAGGGATGTATGGAGAGCTTATGTCCGCGCGGCCATGAACCTATGGGTTCGATAGTGACAGTGAGTAAATAAGTAAGAGTAAGTAAAATTCTACCAGTTATATTATATGGGTGCAAAACATGGACTCTTACTTTAAGGGAGGAAAGGAGTTTACAAGTAGCCTACTTGAGAATAAAGTACTTAGGAAAATTTTTGGACCAAAGAGAGATGAACAGACAGGTGAATGGAGAAGACTGCATAACAATGAATTACATGGTCTTTATAGGAAGCCAGATATAATAAGAACAGTTAAGTCTCGTTGACTGCGATGGGCAGGACATGTTGCACGTATGGCGAATGAAAGACGTGTCTGGAAATTTCTTGTAGGAAAGCCAGAAGGAAAACGCCCAGTTGGTAGACCAAGAATGAGGTGGGAGAACAACATTAACTATGATTTGAGGTAAGTAGATTATACAGGGAATGATTGGAAAGCATTAGCTCAGGATAGGGATGTATGGAGAGCGTATGTCCGCGCGGCCATAAACCTACGGGTTCGATAGTACCAGTGAGTAAGTAAGTAAGTAAGTAAAACTAAATGCTTAACAATATCAAAGAACAAGTAAGGTGCAAATTAGAACTGAAAAGAAAAATTATAGAACAAATATCAGAATTTAATTATTTAGGCCTGGGTGTACTAATAACAAACACTAAAAATCTAATAAAAGAAGTTAACTAACTAACTAACTTACTCACTGGCACTATCGAACCCGTAGGTCCATGGCCGCGCGGACGTAAGCTCTCCATATATGCCTATCCTGAGCCAATGTTTTCCAATCACCCCCTGTATAATATAGCCTATTTCCCTCAAATCAGTTAAGAAACAAATTGATAAAGCAGCACAAATATCAGGATATATGAAAGATTTTATTTGGCGCAACAAACATATGTCAATAGAAAGCATATACAAAACGATAGTTCGACCAGTTATCGTATATGTAGCAGAAACTAGGGCTGATACAACAAAAACTAAACAAATAATAAGCTCGTGTGAAATGAAGATCTTAAGAACTATTCAGGGGAAAACATTATTTGATAAAATACACAACACAGAAATTAGGGACAAATGCCATATTCAAGACATAACCAAATTTATTATAGATAGACGAAAATATTGGAAAGGTCATGTAGAAAGAATGAAAGACAACCGACTTGCAAAAAGAGCTAAAGAAGATAGACCAATGGACGGGAGAAGAACAAGAGGAAGACCAGCCAAGAGATGTACAGACAGCGAATGCACATCCAATACGTCTTCCTCCGAGGAGTGATTTGGAAATAAACAGGATGAAAATCCTACAAATTACGAATACCATTGTATTAGGCCTAATTTATTTTTTAAATCAATCAAATCCGGTCTCATAACAGCTGTCGCCGTCTTCCGGAAAATAACGCCATTCCTCTCTGTCCATCCACTTTGTTCGGTACCAGTCCTTGAAAATTCATAGCTGTTTAAGTCTTCCTCGGTCGTCCCTTTCTTCTTCTCTCTGTTGGTATCCAATACATAACAAATTTGGTAATCTTTCTTGTGTCATTCTCTTAATGTGGCCTCAGCATAATAGTCTTTTCTTTTCTATTACGTCTAATATATTTGGTTCTTCTTGCATTCCCAGCTGTTCCTCTACATCGAACATCTCACTATTCCTCATCCTTCCTTGTTTCAGCCACTCGACTCTGGAATTCCCTCCCCTCGTATATCAAGGACTGCCCGACCCAAAAACAGTTTAAAAAGAAACATATTTCCTTAGACAATATAATATATAACCCTGTTCCATGTATAAGTTACTTTTATTATTCCTTTAGATTTTAAACTTTTTTTACCAAGCCAATTACTTAATTTAATTAGGCCTATAGGTTATCATTTTTGTTATTATTATTATTATTATTATTATTATTATTATTATTGTAGTTATTACTATTTTTCTTTCTTTCCCTTATCAACTTTATATTGTGTAGTTTATAATTATCTATTATGTATCATTTATCATTATTATTGTACGTATAATTTAACCTGGTGAAGTGGAAGAGAAGATCTTACGGTCTTAACTCCATCAGGTTAAATAAATAAATAAATAAATAAATAAATAAATAAATAATTTATAATTTACAAAAAAATAGATGCCAAATTTAATATGGAAATATCAATTAACAAAACTAAAATTATGGCATTTCATGGGAAGGACCCCATACAAAGTAAAATCTGTCTCCAGAATAACATTTTAGAGAGATCTAATCAATTTAAATATCTTGGATATTATCTCTCTATCTGGGATGAAAAGGATATCCCTGAAAAAGTTACTAGTTATAATAAAAGTTTGGGAATTATTAATCAAGTTATGAAACCATCCCTTGTACAAAAAAACACCAGATTACGTTTATATAACACTTTGGCTAGACCAGTGTTGACCTATGGTAGTGAAGCATGGACACTAAAAAAACAACATGAAAGCAGAATAACGGCTTGTGAAATGAGATTCATGCGCAGAACAGCGGGTTACACCAGATGGGATCAGAAAAGGAACACCGATATCCTAAAAGAATTGAAGACTACGCCAATTTTGGAATAGGCCTATATTAAAGGTAAAGTGATCCCACTACAGACCTCAGGAGGCCCTTGGGGTAGTAGGAGGTTAAGGCTCCCACTTTTCCTTGACAATCGGCACTTGATGTCAGCCGGGTTGTCAGCCCTGCGTGACGGCCGCCTTTACCCCAGAACAAGCGTCTGGTACTCATTTCAGTTAGAGGCTGAGTCGACCCCAGGGCCATAGTGCCGCCAGAAGGTTTGGGTCAGTTTAAAAATCCTGACCCCACCGGGACTCGAACCCTCGACCTTCCGGCTTGTAGCGCAGTGCCTTAACCACTACGCTACGGCGTGCCCCAGGCCTATATTAAACAGTACCAACTACATTGGAAACACCATCTTGAAAGAATGAGTTCAAATCGGATCCCCAAAGCTGTTAATAATTATATACCAAGAGGACGAAGATCACTGGGCCGTGCTATGAAACGCTGGAGGGAAAATTTTCTATAGGATCGTAACAGGCCTTGGCCTAATACTTGGAAGAAAGAAGAAGAAGATAAATAATTTCTTTAATATCCTTATTTCTTCCATTGGGGATTTTCCAGCTGATTTTCTCGAAACATCCATTTCTATGCTTAATATTCTCTTTTTTTATATAGGCCTACCTACTAGGGATTTGCCAAGTTTCTAAAATATATGGCCTATGTTATAATGATTTTAACTATCGTTCTATAGGCCTATATCTCTAGTTTTCTGATTTTTTGTAACTTTTTGTACCAACAAATAGTATTTAGAGTAAACTTATTTTTTAACTAACGATATAGGCTTATAGTTCTTAAATAGGTTTCACTTACCAAAACATGGAATTCCCTTCCACCCTATGTCAGAGACTGTCAAACTATAACATCCTTCAAAAATAAACTAAAGAATTATTTAATAACAAACTAACTTATACACCTCACTGATAGTATTCTTTTAGCAATATTAATATATTTAATTATTTATGAAAATAATATTAAGAATAACAAATATTTTTATTTGTTTTGTTTTAAATATTGTCTAATCGTAAAATTAGTTTTCTATATCTCATTATTTTCCTTTGTTTTTTATATACATTAGACAGGGACAATTTAATATGTCTTGCTTGTATACATTTTATTATTAGTTTTAGTCTTAATTTTAACTAATATTAACTGGTTGTATTATAGATCGTAATATATTAGATATTATCTTTTGATCAAATTTTTACTTAGTGTTTAATATTAGAGTTAATTAAGATTGTTATATTCTGATGTAATATATGTTTGTCCTGGTGAGTGGAAGAGAAGGCCACATGGCCTTAACTCCACCAGGCTAAATAAACCTAAATCTAAATCTATAATTATATTCTACTTCATTAGGAATGTTTGTACAATACTGTAGTTTACCTACAACCCATTGTAAATTTTACTTCTCCATACATCCCGATTCTCTGCATCACTCTCTGTTAATCCTCTCGACACCGTACACCTATGCATAATTATTGATAACATGGCCGCAAGTACGTATTTATTGTTTTATATTGTTTCAAATAAAGTTCGGTTCATTTTAAATGCAGTGATTTGTTTCGTATAATGTATATTAACACTACCTTTTGGATGTTTTTTGTACGCCTATATATATTGTAGGCCTATGTAATACACATAGAGGGCAGTGTTTTTACTTCCCACATGCGTGTTTGTAATATGTAATATTACAGTAGGCCTATAGTTATTTTATTACAGTATAGTTATTTAGGTTGGCAACCCCGAAATGTAGGAAGTTGAACTTTTTATCATGGTCGCCATTGCTGTAAGTACGACAAAACGCGCTATCGCGCAAAAAAATTAGTTTTGTATAGGCCTATGTCATTAATTGTCTTTGTTTTATATATATACCCCTACATTAGACAGGGACAGTCTACCAACAATTTAATATATCTTGCTAGAATGCATTTTATTATTAGTTTTAGCCTTAATATGAACTATCATTAACTGGTTGTATTATAGATCGTAATATATTAGATATTATCTTATTGGTCAAATATTCATTTAGTATTTAATATTAGAGTTAATTGTGATTGTTATATTCTGATGTAATATATGTTTGTCCTGGTGAGTGGAAGAGAAACCACATGGCATTAACTACACCAGACTAAATAAATTATTAAATAGGCCCTAAATAACTGTATCCCCTTAACCCTTAAATTGGCAAAACACAAATATCTTCTGTTAGTTATTTGAATGTGGCGGACCGCAGTGAAAACGGAATCTTGTATAACTGTTATTAAGCTTATTAGGTATATTGCATAATTAGACACACATTTAAGTGGTTTCTTTTTGTTCGTTTTCTTCTGATTTATTTAAAATATTTTATTAATTGAACCAACTGATGTATCCAAAATGATACATTACGAATTTAAGGGTTAAGAAGTAAGACAGTCGGACGCTGAACGATGACAGATGTCAGATATGTCCTCACAACATCCAACAGGAGACATATAACGGTGAAGCAGCGCCATCTACACAGTTTGCTAAGTCCGGTCTAAATAATTAGTCGTGTGTCTGTATGTTAATTTAGTCCATTCGCTAACAAACTCCATTATTCACTCAAGATATCTTATTTGTAAATTAAATACAGGAAATATATTTTTTTAATGTGCAATAGAAGTTACGTGTCGATATTTTATGACAACACAGCACGCCATCAGATCTTTAGAAAATGGAGAAAGTCTACAACTAAATGGTATTAATAAGCTGTTAGTTTATGCTGATGATGTAGTATTATTGGCCGATAGCGAAGCTATACTATAGGCCAACACGCACACACTACTGAGTAACACTAAGAAATTGGGACTGGAAGTAAATATCAATAAAACTATTTTTTTTTCAAATGCCCCAGATTTGTCTTTCGACATTCCTGGTTTCTCTCCTGGCATGGCGTACATGTAACCCACTTCTTAGGTTGGGGCGCCTGGAAGGCAGGGTTACGTTGTCTCGATGATATGATGGGTGATGTTGATGATAGTGGTGCGCCAGGAGAGTCCCTAATCCTAAACTTAACCTAAGATGAATATGAATGATGATAATGATTACGATGGCCAGATGATTTCGGGGACCGTTTGGGCCTTAAAGTTTTCCTGACATTTGTCTTACAGGTGAGGAAAAACCCGGATAAAAACCTCACCCAGAAAAACTGTCCCGACCGGGGATCGAACCCGGGCCCGCTGATTGACAAGGCAGCACGCTACCCCGAGACCACAGCGGTGGACATAAACTAAATATAGCCTATGGTCACACATAAAAATACATTATATAATGGAAATGGACAGCTAATGACAAATGAGGGAAATTTTGAGTAAGTGGCTGAATTCAAATACCTAGGAACAATAATCACAAACAGGAATGAGATGCACAAAGAAATTAAACATAGGCTCATTTCTGGAAATTCGTGCTATTATGCATTGCAGAGACTCTTGATGTCCCAACTTCTTTCAAAAAACGTTAAACTGAAAATATATAAAACTATTATTCTACCAGTTATACTATATGGATGCGAAACACGGACTCTTAGTTTAAGGGAGGAAAGGAGATTTCGAGTATTTGAGAATAAAGTTCTTAGGAAAATGTTTGGACCAAAGAGAGATGAACAAACAGGTGAATGGAGAAGACTACATAACAATGAACTGCATGGTATTTATACGAAGCCAGATATAATAAGAACAGTTAAGTCTCGTAGACTACGATTGGCAGGACATGTTGCACGTATGGGGAATGAAAGACGTGCATGGAAGCTTGTTGTAGGAAAACCAGAGGGAAAACACCCAGTTGGTAGACCAAGAATGAGGTGGGAGAATAACATTAACTATCATTAGAGGAGAGTAGATTATACAGGGGATGATTGTAAAGATTAGCTCAGGATAGGGATGTATGGAGAGCTTATGTCCATGCGGGCATGAACCTATGGGTTCGATAGTGCCAGTGAGTTAGTTGAAGTTAGTGTATCGAGTAAAGTAAAGTAAAGTAATCCCACTACAGGCCTCAAGAGGCCCTTCGGGTAGTTGAAGGTTAAGGCTACCACTTTTTCTGGACAATCGGCACTTGACGTCAGCCGGGTTGTCAGCCCTGCGTGACTGCCGCCTTTACCACAGAACAAGCGTCTGGTACTCATTTCCGATAGAGGCTGAGTCGACCCCAGGGTCATGGTGTCGCCAGAAGGTTTGGGTCAGTTTAAAAATCCTGACCCCCACCGGGACTTGAACCACCTTCTGGCTTGTAGCGCAGTGCCTTAACCACTACGCTGCGGCGTATGAGTATTATTATTATTAGGCCTATTATTATTATTATTATTATTATTATTATTATTATTATTATTATTATTATTATTATATGGCAAGAAAACTAAAAGAAAAATATGAAAAATTATTAACCTTGCCAGGAAAAGGCAAGTGCTGATTTATTTTATTTATTTATTTATTTATTTTATTATAGACAGACGAAAATATTGGAAGGGTCATATAGAAAGAATGGAAGAAAACCGGCTTGCAAAAAGTGCTAAAGAAGATAGACCAATGGACGGGAGAAGAACAGGAGGAAGACCAGCCAAGAGATGGATAGAGAGTGAATGCACATCCAGTAGCCTACGTCTTCCTCCGAGGAGTGATTTTGGAAATAAACAGGATGAAAATCCTACAAATTAAGTTTAAGAAGAAGAAGAAGACTTTTATTTGTTAACTCACCTATCTGCATATAGTCCCTATGTAACTCACCTATCTGCATATAGTCCCTATGTAACTCACCTATCTGCATATAGTCCCTATTTAACTCACCTATCTGCATATAGTCCCTATGTAACTCACCTATCTGCATATAGTCCCTATGTAACTCACCTATCTGCATATAGTCCCTATGTAACTCACCTATCTGCATATAGTCCCTATGTAACTCACCTATCTGCATATAGTCCCTATGTAACTCACCTATCTGCATATAGTCCCTATGTAAATATACTTTATTCATATGCGATTATTTGGCATTATTTTTTAGTTTTGTGCAGTTTATAACAACTTTTACCACACTTTAAACATAAACATGTAGGCCTATTTAAAAATCTATTCTCTACTAAAAAACTAAAAAAAACTTGGTTTACGTTTTTGGAAGCCTAAAATTAGAATATTTAAAACATAAAAATCCAGTCCCTACTTAGGCCTATTAGTAGTATTATTTATAAAAAATATATATAATGGCAACAGAGGTAGAGAGAGAGAAAGAAAGAAAGAGATAGAAAGAAATGCAGTCAAAAATAGAGTGACTAATAAAGGGAATGATTAATAAAGAGGGAATCAAATATATAAACAGATAAATAAAGAGAGAAAGGAAGAGAATGAGAAATAAATAAATAGATAGAAAAGAGAAATAGAAAGAAAGAGGCAGAAAGAAGAAACAATGAGAAATAGAGATAGATAGGAGGAGAGAATTTATGTGAATAAAGTGTAAGCGCCCCGCTGTGTCACCCTCTGGAATGTGTCATACTCTGTGACATACAGTATGACTTCTTCTCCACATGCATTGCTTCAAGTCTCGAACAATACAACAATAGACATAGCTACTTGACGTACAGATGCTAGGGGTAAACTTTTAAAATTTCGTGGACTTAACTTAATTTCGCATAAATAAAACGAAATAGAGATTGAATGGACATGTAACCAAGAAGATGTAACTAACTCACTCGCACTATCAAATCCTTAGGACACACGGACATAAGCTCTCCACGTATCCCTATCCCGATCTAATATTTTCCAATAATCCCCTGTATAATCTATAACCATCAAATCATGGTTAATGTTATTCTCCCACCTCATTACTTGTCGACCAACTGGGCGTTTTCACTCTGGTTTTCAGACTACAAGCTTCCATTCCACATTTGTGCCACATGTCATGCCCATCACAGTCTACTAGACTTAACTCTTATTATTATTATTATTATTATTATTATTATTATTATTATTATTATTATTATTATTATTATTATTATTATTATTATTATTATATCTGGTTACCTATAAAGATTATGTAGCTCATTGTGATGCAATCTTCTCCATTCGCCTGTCTGTTCATCTCTCATTGGTCCAATAATGTTACTAATAAATTTATTCTCAAATACTATTAGAAGATATATTAAATGTATTTTCGAAGGAGAGCAACAAAAAGAAACTTTTATTTGTCTCAAAAAGAAAAATATAGCCTATGATTCTGATAGTATTTTTTCTCCTGAATTCAAATATGATATCGGATTTTCTCCTTCACGCAAGGTTTCCGAGAGACAGGCATTTATTATTTCAAACACTTTAATATTTTCTACATTCGTAACTACACAATATTCGAACATTCGGACTCACCTAGAAAGTAAGAAATGACGATTTTCTGTTATATTTCGCCTGTGGAGCATCCCTCTTTATGGTCCAACAATAATCGGCCAGCATATTAGGATTCCATTTGCCTTGATATCTCTTTTCCATAGCTGAAATCATTTGAGTTAGCTCATTTGGTTTTATTTTACAGTGGACAAATGGACGAAAAAAGTTTATTAAAAAATAATTATTTAAATTCATTAATTGAAATTACCCCTCAGGGGTCCTCATCTAGGGGATATGTGGATGGCGACCACAAGGTGCCCAAGCTGTGCAAAACATTTCTTCCACTTACTTGTGTTTTGCACTCTTTTAACTTTGCTATCTAACTTCTCTTGGTTTTACTCTTGTTTTTTCGACGCCGACGCTATTAGGGCATCCGAGGGCTAGGGAGTCTTTCCTTTCTTCCATTTCTTCTTTCCTTTATTTTCTTTTCTTCTCCAGAAAAGCCTGACCAGAGGCTATAAGATGGCAGCCCCATCACTGGTCTTGCCTTCCTTTGGCCAGCAACCAATCGAAGGGACTATTATTATGCTTTCAAGTCTTATATGAGAATTTCCCTCAAACGCTGGAGGGAAAATTTTCTATAGGATCGTAACAGGCCTTGGCCTAATACTTGGAAGGAAGAAGAAGAAGAAATTCAAATAAAAAAACTGTGGGTTTTGGAGAAATTCCGAATACATATTTGAAAACACAATAAAAAACTGCATTAAGAACAACTATTGGTACTCATGAGACAAAAATCATGTTGACCAGTGTTATTGTTCTATAGCCTATACGCAGACAATGCAGGAGAAGACCCAATATTGATCAAGGGATCAAATACTGTTTACGCAGAGCATTTTTAATAGGTCTACACAAGTTACAATAAAATCTGATTATAAAAAGTTCAAAAAAACGAAAAATATACTCACGATCCCTTATAGTAGCCTCTGCCCGCTCCTGGAATTTCCTTCCTCAAGATATCAGGGGTTGCCGCACACTTGGTATCTTTAAGTCACGCTTATACAGTTACCTTTTGTCAAATAATTATTTTTCTCTAAAGTTAAATTTATTCTATATCATCAATATTTTTTCTCATTTATTTTTTGTCTTGTATATTTAATATTTAATTTGTTAAATTCAGATTAAATTCAAAATAGTTTGTAACTAAATAATTATATTCTAGATGGACTGATCAATTTTAACAATTCTAGCTTTCATGAAACCGGAACGAGCCAATAGGCTTAATCCCTGGATGATGATGACATATAGCGTAATATTTATTTTGTTTGTAGTTAATGCAAATGTAAAAATCATTTTTGTATTTTTTAACCTAGTTGAGTGCTAGACAAGGCCTTAGGGCCTTAACTCTGCCAGGTAAAATAAATATAGACCTATTATGACCTGGGAACACGCCATAGTGTAGTGGTTAAGGCACTGCGCTACAAGCCGGAAGGTCGAGGGTTCGAGTCCCGGCGGGATCAGGATTTTTAAACTGTCCCAAATCTTCTGGCAGCACCATGACCCTGGGGCCGACTCAGACCCTAATGAAAATGAGAACCAGACACTTGTTCTGGGGGTAATGGCGGCCGTCACGCAGGACTGACAACCCGGCTGACCTCAAGTACCGATTGTCCAGAAAAAGTGGGAGCCTTAACCTCCTACTACCCCAAGGGCCTCCTGAGGCCTGTAGTGGGATCACTCTTTTTTGTTATGACCTAGGAAGAGATGGAAGGAATCACTGTGAATTCGGTACAGGCGAATCGCCTAAATCTTCAAGTTAAGATGATTATTATTATTATTATTATTATTATTATTATTATTATTATTATTATTATTATATTGCACTAAAGATAGTAGAAATGAAGGTTTACTGTGTATAAAAGTGAAATGAGAAAGAAGAGAGATGTAAAAGAGGGAGAGACAGACACAACAAAAGGAAGAAGACAGCATTTAAAGAAATTGACAGTAACATAGCTATAATAGGGATACTCACATATCTTGAGAGAGTAGACAGGTGACATAGATTCTACAAATATTTGCTCTCAGAAAGGTCAAGGAGCGCCTGTCCTCTCTGACTCTAATGAATAACTTCTAAATATTGTACAAAACTTGCTACTTATAGGACACAGTGCTAGGAAAAAATGTGAGCAGATTTGAAATAAAAAATCCTTGGACTCACTACAAACTAAATGTCTTATTTTTATAACGCATATAGGCCTATATAGGGGCCTATTATCATCCTTCTGTACGTATGTTTGTCACTGAAATAAGTTACTCCTAAACGACTGGACCGATTTTGTTTAAATTTGTTGTGTGTGTCTGATTGGGTCCCTCGATAGTTTAGATTCATAATTAGATCCTCCAAAACCATTAGGTACAAGGGTTCACCTGAAGTGTAAATTTAAAAATCGCTGTAGCGGTCACAATTTCCAATGTTTCACAACAAAACTCAGTATATCCTATTAAAATAAGCCGAGATATGCATTGTTAAAAAAATCAGCTAAATCCGATCGTTGGAAGTGGGGGTTTATTTGAAATCCGAAATTAAAAAATGCCTATACGACTGGACCGATTGAGATGAAATATATTGTAGGCCTATGTGTTTGAGTGGGTGCCTGGATGGTTTAGATTCAGAAGTGGATTCGGTAGGTGGCGCTCCGATCGGGTAATAGGAATTTTTATGTCAAATACATTACCGACATAGACTTCAATCTGACGTCATAATACGCTTACAAGCTTCTTGAGTCACAACAGATGAAAGTGAGCAGTTTTTTTGCGAACTTATTAATTAATGAATTTTATGATAAAAAAAGCAACTTATTAGGACTGGAAGTAAATATCAATAAAACTAAATATATGGTCACACGTACAAATACATTACATAATGGAAATTGACAGCTAATGACAAATGAGGGAAATTTTGAGGAAGTGGCTGAATTCAAATACCTAGGAACAATAATTACAAATAGGAATGAGATGCACAAAGAAATTAAACAAAGGCTCAATATTGGAAATCCGTGTTATTATGCATTGCAGAGACTCTTTTCGTCCCAACTCCTTTCAACAAACGTTAAATTGGAAATATATAAAACTGTTATTCTCCCAGTTATAGCCTATTATATGGATGTGAAACATGGACTCTTATTTTAAGGGAGGAAAGGGGGTTTCGAGTATTTAAGAATAAAGTTCTTAGGAACATTTTTTTACCAAAGAGAGATGAACAGACAAGTGAATGGAGAAAAATAAGACTACATACCTATACAAAGCCAGATATAATAAGAACAGTTAAGTCTCGTAGACAGCGATGGGCAGGACATCTGACACGAATTTGGAATGAAAAAGGGGCAAGGAAGCTTCTTGTAGGAAAACCAGAGTAAAAACGCCCAGTTGGTAGACCAAAAATGAGGTGGTAGAATAACATTAGCTATGATCTAAGGTGAGTAGATTTCACAGGAGATGATATGTAAACATTAACTCAGGATAGAGATGTTTGGAGAGCTTATGTCTGCTCGATCATGAACCTAAGGGTTCGATAGAGCCAGTTAGTTCTTCTTGTATCTTGTAAACCCGTGTTTCACTTAACAGAGATTTAGGCGCTCTCCCCCTACAGGGAAGAATTTGAACCATACTAATTCAGTTACACTTGTTTTCGTATAGATGTCATTCGAGTGGTCCGTGGTCAGCGTTCCGCCTCATACTGACATCTAGGAAACCAAGGTAGTACTAAGACGTGAAAATTCGGTAAATTCTGCTTAGAGACCTATTCATTCAGGCTTAAGGATCTTTTACGAGCCTGAAAATCTTCAGACTCGGGACCCACGGCTTAAAGTCCCTCCCGGACGACTTGCTCCTTGGATTTTTCCATCCTAAAAAAATCCATCGACCTGGCTGGGTTTGAACCCGCGATCCTTGGGACCAGAGGCAAGGAGCATAACCACTAGTCCACCGCGGCCAGTTAGTTAACAATTAATGTATCTTTAATTGGACATATATTTAAGAACAACATGGTAGGCCCAGTTAGTTACCTTTCATGGGATGAAGTTCGCAGTTTGTTAAGGAGCTTCAAAAAACCCACGTGTCAGCCACAAGCACTTAGACTAAAACCACTGAACTATTTCAAGAGGGAGACAGAATTTTACCACCCACTTTTTCACCCCCAACTCACTTTACTATATCGAGGGCTAAACAAGTAGGAAAAAAACTTTAGAGCAGAGGGAGACAAGAGAATCCATCTCCCTGGATCCACAAATATTGATCCTTTATTCCGAGAGTAAATACATTTTTACGGTTAACGCCAACTAAGAATTTTTGTGGAGGCCATGCAAACTTCCGGATATGGGGATCAAGAAGGGAGGAGGGAGGGATTATTGAAATCAAGAACAGAAAGGGAGGAACAAGCCAGCTGATAAAGTATAAATCCATTTCCAATGTAAAGCTACCTACGCGGGTCAACAAAAACACGAGTAATTATCAAAGCCATTCTCTAACTTCATATTTATTATTCTGATAAGACCACCTTTTGTTTTTATTGATGCTATAATAAAGCTCTAACTAACCACCCTGTAGGTTTATTACTGCGCGGACATAAGCTCTCCACACATCCGTATCCTGAGCTAATTTTTTCCAAACATCCCCTGTACAATCTACTTCCCTTAAATCATAGTTAATGTTATTCTCCCAACTCATTCTTGGTCTACCAACTGGGCCTTTCACTCTGGTTTTCCTACAAGAGTCTTCCATGCACGTCTTTCATTCCCCATTCGTGCCACATGTCCTGCCCACCGCAGTCTACGAGACTTAACTGTTCTTATTATATCTGGCTTCTTAAAAAGACCATGTAGTTCACTGATATGTAGTCTTCTCCATTCACCTGTCTGTTCATCTCTCTTTGGTCCAAAAATTCTCCTAAGTACTTTATTCTCAAATACTCGTAATCTCCTTTCCTCCCTTAAAGGAAGAGTCCATGTTTCGCATCCATATAATATCACTGGTAGAATAATTGTTTTATATATTTTCAGTTTAACGTTTTTTTGAAAGGAGTTGGGACATCAAGAGTCTCTGCAATGCAGAATAGCACGCATTTCCAGAATTGAGCCTATTTTTAATTTACTTTTTTCATTTCATTCCTATTTCTGATTACTGTTCCTAGGTAACTTATTTGAATTCAGCCACTTGCTCAAAATTTCCCTCATTTGTCATTAACTGTCCATTTCCATTATATAATGAATTTCTATGTGTGACCATATAGGCTATTTAATTTTAATGATATTTACGTCCAGTCCCAAAATTCTGATAAGATTCCTTTTTATTTTTATTGACACTATACCTAACTAACTCACTGGCACTATTGAACACGTAGGTTCATGGCCGCACGGACATGGTCTCTCCACAATTCCTATCCTAAACTAATTTTTCCGATCATCCTCAAATTACGGTTAATGTTGTTCTCCCACCTCATTCTTGGTCTACCAACTGGGCGTTTTCCCTCTGGCTTTCCTACAAGAAGCTTCCATGCAAGTCTTTCATTCCCCATACGTGCAACATGTCCTGCCCAACGCAGTCTACGAGACTTAACTGTTCTTATTATATCTGGCTTCATATAAAGACCATGTAGTTCATTGTTATGAAGTTTCCTGCATTCGCTTGTCTTTCATCTCCTTTTATCCAAAATTGTTCATTAAACGTTTTTTGTCAAATAGGCCTTAAAGTAAGAGTGAATGTTTCGCATCCATATAATAGGCCTATATGCCTAACTGGGAGAATAAAAGTCTTGTATTTTTTTTTAATTTAATGTTTTTTGAGAGTAGTTGAGTAGACAAAAGTCCCTGCAATGCCTAACTTAATACTGCAGCATGCATTTCCCAAAATGAGACTTGTCTAATTTCTTTGTGCATCTCATTCGTATTTGTAATTATTATTCCTAGGTATAATTGAATCTCTCTCGTTTGCCTTTAATACTTAACTTCACAATGTATCTTTTAAGATACATGGATTTCATTTATTTATTTATTTAGGCCTATTATTGTTTATAAAACAATGAAAAACAAATGATTATGAATTACTTAACTTTGTATCAAATTACGTAATAATGTAGCCTAGAATAATAACTTAGAGTTTTACATGATTTTGTTTTCTTTGCGGTCCGAAACATTTAAATAACTGTCAGGAGAAATTAATGTATCGCCAATTTAAGGGTTAACTGTCCATTTCCATTATATTCATTTCTATAGTAATTCTGGCCGAGGGCAGGTCTTTCACTTTCATGCAATGCTTTGCAGCTTTACTAGGAAATTACAGGTGTGGTAGCTCCCGTTACTTTCCACACCGGTGAAGGATAATGATGACTATTTAATTCATGCCCCAAATGGGACTCAATGGCCAATCACGTTTCAATGATTTCTGTTTTACAACCAATCAGAGTCGTTTTTCACGAAATATTTATCAGTGTTATAATTACCATATTAAAGAAAGTTCCTCCTTTTTAATATTCTGAACAGGTCTGACCATTATTTTGCAGTGACTGAGCCTGTGAGAAATACGGCTACCAGATTGTATATATAGTGCATGAATGTCAACACATGCCGCATGCGGGAGTTAATATAAAAACATTTGTAGCAATTGATTACACCACCAAAAAAAGAAACCACTGTTTGCACTTTCTTAAATGTATTTTTTCCCAGGTAACAATCCAGGAAAATATAATTGTCATATTTACATCATACGACATCAGAAATGAATTAATATACAGTTTGATGTGTTTCATTTTTTCTCCACTAGAGAGCATTCTTACAATATTTCGTTCCTTTGGCAATAAATAGTATGATCTCGTTGCAGTGATGAACAAAAGAAGCAGATGAAGCGTACCTATCGCTTCTCATTTGTTTTCAAACATCGCCGTTTACATTAAATATATAAATATTTTAAAATAAGTATATTTAAATAATGATTTGTGAGTACACAGCTTAATTTTATTCGTTAAATAGTCCTAACAAATGCCACTCTTGATTTCCAAATTCTCTAGATAAATTCACTCCTCACTTCGTGAGTCGTGAATATATCGATAATTTGGAAATCACTCGTGGCATTACTTATGATAATTGTAAGAATGATGATGATGATGGCGGATGATTTTCGGGGAACGTTGGGCCCTAAGCTTCCTGACATTTGTCTTAGAGAGGAGGGGGGGAAAAACGATAAAAAAACTCATCCAAGAGTCTGACCCGACCGGGAATCGAACCCAAGCCCGCTGCGTGACAAGGCAGCACGCTACTTGGAGACCACAGCGATATATTTCTATGTGCTATGTGCTAACATATATTTTATTTTTTGCAGGTGTTCAACAGGAATTTCTAGAAGAGATAAAATTAAAAAAAAAAAGTAACTAAACAAAAGATGAATGTTCGAAACTCAAACTGTGAATTTAATAGAAAACAAACAGCTAAAATGGCATCGTCGTGTAAAAAGACTGACAGAAGACAGATTCCTACGAATAATACTAGAAATGATGTCACTTAGGCTAACTTGAAGAAGAAGAAAAAAAAGATGACCAAAAACTAATGTCATCACTAGCCAATGTTATTCCAGAAATCCACCTGCACATAAACTCAACACAACCTTGCCGCACTAGACCTTCATCCACGTGCGAATGCTTTATTTTCTTCCTCTATAACAACAGTTGATGCATAGCATATTTCCTGAATACCATGAAACAACATACAATTTGTTGGAATAAGTAGGCCTACTACTTCCAATTTATTCTAGCAAGACTAAAACAATTTTTTTAAAGCCTATGCATAAAGGCAGAACAAGACAAAAAAAGTATAAACTAAACAGCAAAGTACAAAAGAAGATAAAATATAAAAATAAGTTTTTTATAATATTTGATAGATCACAAATAGGCCTATAGGCCTATGTTTGTACACTTAAGCCTATATTTTTTTCTGAAGGTCGCCAAACAAAAATGCATTGATTTTTTATGAACTTGGACAAGTAAATACAAAAGCGTTCAGATTAACAACAGCATAGCCCAAAAGAAATAAGCTATTAACCCTTAAATTGGCAAAACACAAATTTCCTCTGTTAGTTATTCGAATATAGCGGACCGCAGTGAAAACGGGATCTTGTATAACTGTTATTATTAGGTATATTGTATAATTATACACACATTTAAGTGGTTTATTTTTGTTCGTTTCCTTCTGATTTATTTCTTCTTCTTCTTCTTCTTAAACTTAACTTGTAGGATTTTCATCCTGTTTATTTCCAAAATCACTCCTCGGACGAAGACGTATTGGATGTGCATTCACTGTCTATCCATCTCTTGGCTGGTCTTCCTCTTGTTCTTCTCCCGTCCATTGATCTATCTTCTTTAGCTCTTTTTCCAAGCCGGTTTTCTTCCATTCTTTCTATATGACCCAATATTTTCGTTGGATCAGCCCTAGTTTCTGCTGCATATACGATAACTGGTCGAACTATCGTTTTGTCCATGCGGGTTTTTCTTTCTATTGACATATGTTTGTTGCGCCAAATTAAATCTTTAATATACTCTGATATTTGTGCTGCTTTATCAGCTTGTTTCTTTACTTGTTTTATTAAATTTTTAGTGTTTGTTATTAATACACTTAAATAATTAAATTCTGACACTTGTTCTATAATTTTTCTTTCCACTTCACAAATTTGCATCTTACTGGTTCTTTTGATATTGTTAACCATTTTGTCTTATTCGTGTTAATTTCCATATTGTATTTTCTGGCGTTTATATTAAATTGATGTAAAGATCTTTGTAAATTATCTTCAGATTCTGAAAGGAGAACGACATCATCTGCGTAACATATTAAGTGAAATCTACTGTTTCCCATTTTATAACCCAAACGTGGTGGTATGTTTTCAATAATTTTATCCATTATAATAGTAAATAATTAATTGAACAAACTGATGTATCCAAAGGGTTAACGCTAAAAAAGTGTTTGAACAAAATAGGTGTTTAGGTCTCTACGTTTTAGGCTAATAGGCCTAGCCTACTTATAACACTGGTCAACATGATTTTTGTCTCATGAGTACCAATAGTTGTACTTAATGCAGTTTTTATCGTGTTTTCAAATATGTATTCGGAATTTCTCCATCGCCCAAAGTTTTTTTTTATTTCAATTTCAATTAATGGATTTAAATAATTTTTTAATAAACGTTTTTTCGTCCATTTGTCCATTGTAAAATAAAACCAAATGAGCTAACTCAGGAGATTTCAGCTATGGAAAAAAGATATCAAGGCAAATGGAATCCTAATATGCTGGCCGATTATAGTTGGACCATCAAGAGGGATGTTCCACAGGCGAAATATAGCAGAAAATCTTCATTTCTTACTTTCTAGGCGAGTCCGAATGTTCGAATATTGTGTAGTTACGAATGTAGAAAATATATAAGTGTTTGAAATTATAAATGCCTGTCTCTCGAAAACCTTGCGTGATGGAGAAAAACCGATATCATATTAGAATTCAGGAGAAAAAATGCTATCAGAATCTTTCTCAGACAAAAAAAAGTTTCTTTTTTGTTGCTCAGTGTAATTGGATTACATTTTTTGTAATCCATTCTTCTGAATAAATTGTTCACGTTTCAAATATATTTGGAAGATAGGAATAGTTTATTTTGTCCAATACCATCAGAATGGCAGCTCTGAGGTTGGGGCGCTAGGAAGGCTGAGTTGCATTGATATGATAGATAACAAGCACCAGGAGAGTTCTTAATCCTAAATTTAATCTAAATGGGGACCATAGGAGTATTACCTTTAAGGAAAAAATAGGCCATCCCATGCCACCTGTGAATATTCGATTGGAGAACAAGGGACTGCTAGCGTCATGTTGGTCAATGTGATAACACATGTTCCCGCTAGAGCTAATTGCCAACATGTTTACTCACATATAAGGGGATTCTATCCCAGGAGTCAACCTAGATTAATGGGCAAGTTAGTGTGAGAAAATGTGCTCGTTAGTGATTAGATGGGCAAGCTAGTATTAGTTTGAGCAAATTAAGGTGAAAAGGGCGAATTAGTGCACCAGATTAATTTAGCAATCAATTGTTTGTTAGCGGGTTTTTGTGATAAGTTGGCTACACTATTTGAGCAATGAATAATAGGCCTACATATTTTTCCTAAGAAAATGCCACGAGTGATTTCGAATTTATTTAGAAGATTTGGAAATCAAGAGTGGCATTTGTTAGGACTATTTAACGAATAAAATTAAGCTGTTTACTCACAAATTATTGTTTAAATATAATTATTTTAAAATATGTAGGCCTATATATTTAATGTAAACGACAATGTTTGAAAAGAAATTAGAAATGTTCACTGCAACTTGATCATATTATTTATTGTCAAATAGGATCGCAATATTGTAAGAATGCACCCTAGTGGAGAAAAAATGAAACACATCAAACTGTATATTATAATCAATATTATAGGATATTCATTTATTTTTTTTTAGTAAACAACTTAATAAAATCACGGAATCTGTTCATTATTTGCTGTATTAACATGGGTGAGATGGACATACGGGTGTTTCCCAATCATCCTTATAGATCTACTTCCTTCTAATCATGGTTAATGTTATTCTCCCACCTCATTCTTGATCTACCAACCAGGCGTTTCTCCACTAGTTTTCCTACATGCCCCTCTTTTATTCCCCACTCGTGCCACATGTCCTGACCATCGCAATATACGAAACTTAGCTATTCTTATTTAGGCCTAGGCCCTATATCTGATTTCCCATACAATCATAAAATTCACTGTTATATGATATTCTCCATTCACCTGTCTGTTCGTCTCTCTTTGGTCAAAAAATATTCCTAAGAACTTTATTCTCAAATACTCATTACCTCCCTTAAAGTAAGAGTTCATGTTTCGAATCCATACAATATTACTGGGAGAATAACAGTTTTATATTATTCTTCCGGCTAAAGTACCTGTTCCAAATTCAGGTCTCGCTGTACCCCCATAGTATAATGTAAAGCTTCGTGTTTTCTGACTACCTTTTACTGGCCATGTAACTTCCCGTAAAGCCCCCAAAGTGGAACTAGATTATTTTTTTTTTTTTCAAATGCCCCAGGTTTGTCTTTCGACATTCCTGGTTTTTCTCCTGGCATGGCGTACTTGTAACACACTTCTGAGATTGGGGCGCCTGGAAGGCGGGGTTACGTTGCCCCGATGATATGATGGATGATGATGATGATAATGGTGCGCCAGGAGAGTCCCTAATCTTAAGCTTAACCTAAGATGAATATGAATGATGATGATTGCGATGGTCATATGATTTCGGGGACCGTTTGGGCCTTAAAGTTTCCCTGACATTTGTCTTACAGGCGAGGAAAAACCCCGATAAACACCTCACCCAGAAAAATTGTCCCGACCGGGAATCGAACCCGGGCCCGCTGCGCGACACGGCAGCACGCTTCCCCGAGACCACAGCGGTGGATGAGATTACAAATCTAGAAATGGGGCATTAAGACGTCGAAGAGATGGACAGATCAATTTGATGTACCTACTTAGAAGTCAAAACAGCCAACAGGCCTAAACAACGCTGTTGATGATGATAATTAGGGCTAGAATTTTAATGTAATAAAATATAAGATTGCAATGCAGATAGTAGGGTATATATTATTCAACTGTTTGTAAGTGAAACCAAAACAAAAGACAGTCACAAGTCTAACTTGTCATTACCTACCATTCAACTGTTTGTGTGTGAAACAAAAACAAAAGATAGTCATAAGTCTAACTTCTCAATATACTATGTTGCAATCTTATCTTTTAGTACATAAAATCGTAGCCCTAATGATAATGATGATGACTTTGGATACATTGTAGAGCTATTCAACAAATTGGCCATACGTTTGTTTTTCATTGCTGGACTCTGCAGTTTTTTTAGAAAAGAATTGAATATAAGATATTGAAAATATTAACATGCTTGTGTATAATGTAGTAGAAAACAATATCGCAGCGAGTTACCTTGAAAGCGACCAACACGCCTCTCTCGGTGACTGCGCAAGGCAGGAACAGCTTCCGAGTTTTAGCTACCTATCGCAACGGAAGACACAGTACAGTTCTGTAGCGTGTGTCAATCATCGCGTTCACGTGGTAAAACATTTATAAAAGTCTGTGTGTGGCACAGTGTTCATGACACAAGGTAACAATCCCACTTCTAATACATTTTCAACCTTCAATTGTCAACAGAAAGTCGCAAATCAAGTATCGAAACAGTGCTACACTTTTTAAGTTTCGATTGTTGCCGAGCAGCTGACCAGATCTCGAAGAAAATCGTGTTTTAAGATTAAAAGAATATTTGAAACATCTGCCAAAATGTAACATTATTATAAACCAACGTTAAGGAAGACGCATTGTAAAATTAGGGTGAGTTATATTGTTGATACATTGTTTTTAAAAGTAAGGTTATGTAAATTATTTTTCTTTGGTTTACGAGTTCAAAATAAGATAATAGTTCAGCTACTGATTTTTCATAACAACACATTGTTAATGCCTTCATTATTAAAACATAAGATAATATAATTAGATAATTTAAATCTTAGAAAAGTATTGTGTTTTTTAAGTACATATTACAGGTTTAATTTCCTCTTTTAACTTTATCTTAATTAACTACTTAAGTATGTTCATTATAAAGATATAAAAGACTTAAACCCCATAAAAATAGCGAATCGTTTAAAGACAAAGGTAAGAAATTCTTTCAACTAAATAAAGGTCTATTAACTTACAACGATAATGAGGTGGAATTCCACGAACATATATAAAAATGAAATGAATAAATCTTAATTTCAAATAAAAAAAATAATTTAGGTCACACCCAAGAAAAATAACAGAAACTAATAAAGAATTCTCGCATATTCAGTTAATAAAATATTTTTTATTACGAATAACACAGATTCCTGTATCAAAATATAGTTTCGTACAATTTATTTTTGTTGGTTTAAACAACAGAATGATATTACACTTTTAAAATTAACGTTAATAGGTCTTAAAACCTTTACCAAAGTGTAATTTTAATAATAATCTAAGGCAAGACAAAAATAAAATTATATTGAATTATTGGTAGATTAGAGCCTATTTTTAAAAAGTAAGGTTAAGTTAGGCCTAATTTATTTTTGTTAGATTTACAAGTTCAAAACTAAAGAGTAGGTCTATAGCTAAGAGACTCGTCCTAGTCATGATTTTATCCTTTGATAATATTGCATTACAGATAGTGTATATTATTCAACTGTTTGTGTGTGAAATCAAAACAAAAGACAATCAGAAGTCTTACCTTTATAACACTTCAACTGTTTGTATACGAAATCAAAACAAAAAACACTTTTATAACACCATTCAACTGTTTCCGGTATGCCGCGAACCAAACCAAAAGACAAGACACGACAGAAGTCTAATTCTATAACACTATTCAACTGTTGGCCGATACAGCCACAACCAAAACAAAATACAATCAGAAATCTTACTTTTATAACACTATTCAACTGTTTGTATGCGAAACCGAAACAAAAGTCAATCAGAAGTCTTACTTTCATAACACTATTCAACTGTTTGTATGCGAAACCGAAACAAAAGACAATCAGAAGTATTACTTTATAACACTATTCAACTGTTTGTATGCGAAACCAAAACAAAAGATAATCAGAAGTCTTACTTTTATAACACTATTCAACTGGTTGTATGCGAAATCAAAACAAAAAACAATCACAAGTCTTACTTTTATAACACTATTCAACTGTTTGTATGCGAAATCAAAACAAAAAACAATCAGTAGTCTTACTTTTATAACACTATTCAACTGTTTGTATGTGAAATCAAAACAAAAGAGAGTCAACAGTCTAACTTCTTATTATACTATGTGACAATCTTACCTTTAGTACATAGGCCTACATATTCGAATGATAATTCTAGTTTCTGTATCAAAATCAAGTTTCGTGTGGTTTATTTTCTTTTAAGTTGCCAATAACATTAATTGGTTAAGTGAAAATACATAAATTACTAACGTAGGTTGTAAGTAGCAGATTTTAGGCCTAATTTTTAAACAATTTTGAGTGAAATTATTTTATTAAAGGTTAAAAATAATAAAATAAGTAGGCCTACATGAGATCTCTACCGTCTTCAACTACGTTAAGCCAAATATGGTATCGTAATAACAGCTGATGATAAAAAATGATCCAAAAGGTATTCAGTTCAAAGTGTTTTAGCTGTAATTTCACGTAGGCCCTAGTAGAGGACAACTGTGCCCTCCTAAACCAACAAGACGTAACTTAACATCTTCAAACTTTAGACAAATGAACAATTTGTTAAATCGCTTTCAGCACCAATATGTTCAGCACTATATATATATATATATATATAGGCCTATATTATGATAAGGCTATATCAGTATATAACTTACTAGCTAATTCCCGGCGTGCGCTGCTACGCCTAAATAAATGAAAATTCATTTGCTTTTATGTTTAGTTGAATAAGTGAAAGCAAAAATAATTATAAATTTATATTTTTTTTTAGATACCCCGTGCAGATTACCCGGCGTTGCCCGGGAATCCACTTATCCCGATCTTCTTGATATAAATGAGCTGAAATACGAAAATTAATGTGTTTTATGTTTAGTTGAAAAAGTAATAGGAAAAATTTATAACGTAATTATTTTTAGATATCCCGTGTTGTTCAGCCGACCTTCTCCGGGAATCTACTCATCCCGATCTTCTTGACATAGGCCTAAATGAGCTGAAAGATGAAAATTAATGCACTTCTTATGATTAGTTGAATAAATAAAGTGAAAAATAATTATAAATGTATATCGTAATTATTTTAAGATTACCCGGTGTTACCCGGGAATCTACTTAACTCGATGTTCTAGGCATAAATGAGCTAAAAGACAAAATTCGTTATTGTGAGTTATCCGTAAAAGAATACCCGCCGTGTGCCGCTATGCTTGCACAGGAATCTACGTACTTGTCTTGATCTTCTTGGCATCAATGAAATACAAAAATGGTTATTGTGGGTTATCCGTAAGAGATAAACATATGCTATCCTGGCCTTTTTTGTAGAGCTTTTTGAGACATTCAATTCTGTGTACATTAATTTTGTGTATCTCTTATGGTTTAGGCAGCGTAAGCCATTTAGGCGTCCAAAGAGTTACTTTTTTTCACATTTTCCACTACAAAGGGCGATTTTTAAGGGTGTAGAAGTTGAGTATCACAACTCTCTTATAGCCTATGTTCATCCCGGGAATCTCCTGAACATTTTACAAAAAGCCCCATCACAATCGGATCAACGGTATGGCCGCACATAAAGTACGAACAACCAAACGAACATCCATTTTCATATAGGAGGCCTATTAGACAAAAATTCGGTCCGCTCAACCAATCTTCATGAGAATTTGTACACAGTGGTTTTCAGGTACAGCGAGTGTTTAGTCGCTATCTGTTATACTCTAAAACTATTAAGGCGTAGGAGTTCACCTGGAACGAAAATTTAAAAATCGCTCTAGTGATCACAATTTTCGATGATTCGATGACTCAGTAAATGCTATTAAAATATTTGTAAAAAAAACAGCGGCAACCGACATTAGAAGTGGGGGTTTCCCTGAAATCCTAAATTAAAAACTGACTGTAGCAACCGTCATATTTGGTTCTTCCCAATGTATAACATACAATTTAATTAACTTCTAAATTTCTTTTAACTTATTCAACTAAAATAAAAAAAAACATATTTAGAAGTAGCAGCACACACCGGGCATTACTTACTTACTTACTTACTTACTCACTGGCACTATCGAACCCGTAGGTTCATGGCCGCGCGGACATAAGCTCTCC
Organism: Diploptera punctata; assembly: GCA_030220185.1. Lineage (NCBI taxonomy): Eukaryota > Metazoa > Arthropoda > Insecta > Blattodea > Blaberidae > Diploptera > Diploptera punctata. The sequence goes on from JASPKZ010008375.1 coordinate 409,740, forward strand.
ATACATCCCTATCCTGAGCTAATGCTTTCCAATCATACCCTGTATAATCTACTTCCCTCAAATCATAGTTAATGTTGTTCTCCCACCTCATTCTTGGTCTACCAACTGGGCGTTTTCCCTCTGGCTTTCCTACAAGAAGCTCCCATGCACGTATTTCATTCCCCATACGTGCAACATGTCCTGCCCATCGCAAAAGTCCTAACATTCCATGTTCCTAGGAACATGCCCCTGTGTTTGAGCCTTTGGCATGGGTTCCTTGAAGTAGTCCCCGCCCGGAGAACCGAATGGGGGACTATTTGACCTCCGGAAAATTTTACCCCAGTAGAACCCATGTCCGCATTTCTTGACGGTTGTATTTTTACGGTGAAAGATCGTCACTCTTTCGACCAAGGTACTTTTTTCGTCTGGCTTATCTCCTTCGACCAGTCCGGCATGGGTAACCCTATCGGCAGCAATGCTACCGCCGGCATAGCTCTTAGGATTATCCGGGCGTTGGCTAGAATTATTATAAATTATACAGTTTAATCGTATATGGAGCAGAAACTAGGGCTGATACAACAAAAACTAAACAAATAATAAGCACATGCGAAATGAAAATCTTAAGGACTATTCAGGGGAAAACATTATTTGATAAAATACACAACACAGAAATTAGGGACAAATGCCATATTCAAGACATAACCAAATGTATTATAGATAGACGAAAATATTGGAAGGATAATATAGAAATAATGGAAGAAAACCGGCTTGCAAAAAAGAGCTAAAGAAGATAGACCAATGGACGGGGAGAAGATCAAGAGGAAGACCAGCCAAGAGATGGATAGACAGTGAATGCACATCCAATACGTCTTCCTCCGAGGAGTGATTTTGGAAATAAACAGGATGAAAATCCTACAAATTAAGTTTAAGAAGAAGAAGAAGATACAGTTTTATCTAATAGCAGAAACACTTGTTCCAGAATATTAAACAACATAGCTGTTTTGCTTAGGATTTTAATAAAATTTTCAGAAATGCCATAATTAATCTAGGGCCTATGTTTTTTCTTGACTCTGTACAACATACAACGTTTTGTTAATAAGGTGCTACTAACTACTAACTAACTGGCACTATCGAACTCGTAGGTTCACGACCCGCGCGGACATAAGCTCTCCATACATCCCTATCCTGAGCTAATGTTTTTCAATCATTCCTTGCATAATCTACTTCTCTCAAATCATAGTTAATGTTATTCTCCCGCCTCATTCTTGGTCTACGAACTGGGCGTTTTCCCTCTGGCTTTCCTACAAGAAGCTTCCATCTACAGCTTCAACTGGAGAATGCCTTGTCCTTCTCAACGAGTTCGTTCCACACTTTTCTATCCTGGACACATTTGTTCCAATTTTTATTGTCATTAATTTTATATCATTTACATCATCATCTTCCCATCTTTTTTTTTTTTTTTTTGGTCGTCCAATATAGCCTATTCAGGAATTAATGGCTTCCATTTGTAGATATTTTTTACCATCCTTTCAACATCCATTGTATATAGGCCTATGTGTCCAATCAGATTAATCTTCGTGCTTTAATGAAACAACAATCAGCTATTTAACTTAGGCCTAAACAAGTAGAATAACCACTAAACATTGTTATGGTAACTAAAAATTTAAAAAGTTGAAATACGGTGTTTTCGCTGTGATCTCGCCTACATATTTCATTATTTTAAACTTTTACATAGCCCGGGTGGCGTGGGGCACGTAAACGTACCTGTAAAGTGAGAAATTAAACTACATAGAATATATGGCTAAACAACTAAAAGAAGAATATGAAAATGGGGACTTTATATAAACATTGCGAAAACTAAATACCTGTGTATAGGAGAAGAAATGGAAAATATAAATTTCAACAATGGAGAAGAACTAAAACCTAGTACTGAATGCACTTATTTAGGAACAAAATTAGGCCATTCAGGCGATAACACAGTGGAAATTAAAAAATAGAAAATTACAAATATATCAAACCATAATTCAGAGCATTTTAACATATGGTGCTGAAGTCTGGCAAATTCCTACCAGGGAAATGAAAAGAATTTTAAGCACAGAAATGGATGTTTTAAATAGATCAGCTGGAAAATCTAGAATGGACAGAATACGAAATAAAGAAATAGGGGAAATTATGTGTGTACAAGAGGAGCCGGACATCATAGACATTATAGAAAAGATTGCAGTGGTATGGCCTTGTCCAAAAGATTGCCAGAGCAAAAATTGCCAAAAAAATTGTTATGGAATGGATCCCAATGGAAAGGAGGAAGAGAGGAAGACCGAAGAAAACTTGGGTAGAAGGGTACAAGCGGCTATGAATGTCAGAGGATTGGAGGAAGATCAATGGATGAACAGAGAGGAATGGTGTTTGGTTTCCGGAAGACGGCGGCAGCTGCCATGATACCGGGTGATGATGATGATGTTGGGATTGAAACTCAGGCTATTCTATGGCACATACAGGGTACGGTATAAGTCAGTTCACCACTGCACATGGTTGCAAGGAAAACAAATCAGATTGGTTGAAACTGGGGGTTGAATACGGTACTTTCAGAATAAGCAGTTGTGTTTGAGATTGTATTGTGAAGGTCCCGTATTCAAACCCCAGTTTCAATCAATCCGATTTGTTTTCCTTGCTACCATGTGCAGTAGTTGACTGATTTATGCCACAACCTGTAGGCCTATATGCCTTTGCTGATTTTATGCGTATGCTCATTGGGTGAGCAAAATTACAAGTTAGGGTGAGAATATGGGTAGTTAGTGTACATCAGGTTAGTTTACAATAGCTATATTCCACAGTCTTGCTGATCATTAGAGAAAATTGGCTATTCTGTTTGAAAAATGACTAATGTAGGTGGATTCCTGGCATTGAATCCCCGAAACTTCTACACATTAATTTTAACGGTGGTTCAAAATGACTTTATGAAGCAATTGTTTTATTATTAAAATAAATAAATAATTTTAAGTGGCGTGATATTATTATTTCAATTATAGAAATTTTTGTAGGCCTACCATATATAACACAGTCGTCCTCAACAATAATAATTTCTGTTATAATATTCGTTATATTATTAAGATTGGTTGTTAGGTGTACTTTCATTTAATATTTTTTTATTTTCTGCTTCCTTCATAATTTCAATTTCTTCCATGATATTCATTTATGTTGATAAAAAAATTATTAAATGAAAACTCACCTAACAACCAAACCCCTCTATATCCACCCATAGTAATTCTGCCGGAAGGCAGGTCCTTCACTGCAAATCATAGCATTGTCATGCTATACTTGCAGCTTTACTAGGGAATTGCAGGTGTGGTAGCTTCCCGTTGCCTTTCACACCTGTGAAGGAAGAAGATGATGATGATAATGATAAGGATGATGATGGTCATATGATTTCGGGGACCGTTTGGGCCTTAACGTTTTCCTGACATTTGTCTTATAGGTTAGAAAAAAAAACGATAAAAACCTCACCCCAGAAAAACTGTTCCGACCGGGGATTGAACTCGGGCCCGCTGCGTGACAAAGCAGCACGCTACCTCGAGAGCACAGCGGTGGACCCCTCCATTCAAAATATATAAATAATTTCAGTATCAAGAAAGTTCCTGAAGATGAAGCATGATTTCAAAAAAAGCTTTGTATAACTCTCTACCATTCTAAGTTGCTGAAGATAAAAAGGCATTAAAACTAACATTTCTTTTACAATATTTCATTTTCAATATTAACAGAATCTCCTACAAACCTATTTCTTAAGGGTACTGCAAAACTAATCGGGATAACTGGGCAATTTTTATGACTCAAAACAAAATTTAATTTCATAACTCTTAACTTTAAATTGGTAATGAATTCTATATTCTACATAGCTTTAGTATGTTTAATACTTTTTTATGAAACGATATAAAAACGGAGGAGCGGAAGTTATTTAAATTTCTGTTGATTATACAATAATAACCAAAATTTTTACCATTGTTTTGTTTTCGTTGTGGTCTGATACATTTTAATAATTGTCACTATAAATTAGTGTTTTTCCAATTCAGATGTTTTATGCTTCATAGATCTATATACTTACTTACTCACTGGCACTATCGAACCCGTAGGTTCATGGCCGCACGGACATAAGCTCTCCATACATCCCTATCCTGAGCTAATCCTTTCCAATCATTCCCTGTATAATCTACTTCCCTCAAATCATAGTTAATGTTATTCTCCCACCTCATTCTTGGTCTACCAACTGGGCGTTTTCCCTCTGGCTTTCCTACAAGAAGCTTCCATGCAAGTCTTTCATTCCCCATACGTGCAACATGTCCTGCCCATCGCAGTCTACGAGACTTAACTGTTCTTATTATATCTGGCTTCCTATAAAGACCATGTAGTTCACTGTTATGTAGTCTTCTCCATTCACCCGTCTGTTCATCTATCTTTGGTCCAAAAATTTTCCTAAGTACTTTATTCTCAAATACTTGTAATCTCCTTTCCTCTCTTAAAGTAAGAGTCCACGTTTCGCACCCATATAATATAACTGGTAGAATAATAGTTTTATATATTTTCAGTTTAACGTTTTTTGAAAGGAGTTGGGACATCAAGAGTCTCTGCAATGCATAATAGCACGCATTTCCAGAATTGAGCCTATGTTTAATTTCTTTGTGCATCTCATTCCTATTTGTGATCATTGTTCCTACGTATTTGAATTCAGCCACTTCCTCAAAATTTCCCTCATTTGTCATTAGCTGTCCAGTTCCATTATATAATGAATTTCTACGTGTGACCATATATTTAGTTTTATTGATATTTACTTCCAGTCCTAATTTCTTAGTATTACTCAATAGTGTGTGCGTGTTGTTCTTTAGTATCTCCTCGCTATCGGCCAACAATACTACATCATCAGCATAAACTAACAGCTTATTAATACCATTGAGTTGTAAGCCTTCCTCATTCTCTAAAGATTTAATGGCATGCTCTAGTACAAAATTAAATAGTAGAGGAGATAGTGCATCTCCTTGCTTCAACCCATTCTGGATTTCAAAAGTGTCTGAAAACTGTTTGCCTACACGCACCCTACTCGTTGAGCCATTTAGACACATTCGTATAAGTCTAACTAACTTTTTAGGAATTCCGAACTCCAGCAGGATACCATATAACTTCTCCCTCTTAATTGAATCATATGCTTTTTTGAAGTCTACATACAGTTGATGTACAGTACCATTATATTCCCATTTCTTTTCTAAAATCTGTCTTGTACTAAAAATCTGATCTGTTGTAGACCTGTTTCTTCTAAATGCACATTGATGATCTCCTAGAATGTCATCAATATAGGGAGTAAATTTGCTTACTAATATATTTGTTAGAATTTTGTACGAAGTTGAAAGTAATGAGATGCCCCTGTAGTTGTTGCAATCAGTTTTATCTCCTTTCTTATAAATTGGTATGATAATTGACTCCTTCCATTCATCTGGAAGAGCTTCTTTTTCCCAAATCATACTAAGCAACCAACGTACCTTGTCCATCATTTTTTCTCCCCCTGATTTTATCAGTTCTGCTGGAATCTCATCTGAACCTGATGCTTTATACATCATAGATCTATATACATTTCAATTTTAGAATAATTATATTATTAGATTATTCCAGTCCTCTTCAACATGTCCGCACCAACGAAATATGTTATAGGACTAATTACACTGGTCAACATGATTTTTGTCTCATGAGTACCAATAGTTGTACTTAATGCAGTTTTTTTATCGTGTTTTCAAATATGTATTCAGAATTTCTCCATCGCCCACAGTTTTTTTTTATTTCAATTTCAATTAATGGATTTAAATAATCATTTTTTTAATAAACGTTTTTTCGTCCATTTGTCCATTGTAAAATAAAACCAAATGAGCTATCTCAGGAGATTTCAGCTATGGAAAAGAGATATGAAGGCAAATGGAATCCTAATATGCTGGCCGATTATTGTTGGACCATCAAAAGGGATGCTCCACAGGCGAAATATAGCAGAAAATCGTCATTTCTTACTTTCTAGGCGAGTCGGATTGTTCGAATATTGGGTAGTTACGATTGTAGAAAATATTAAAGTGTTTGAAATTATAAATGCCTGTCTCTTGGAAACCTTGCGTGATGGAGAAAAACCGATATCATATTTGAATTCAGGAGAAAAAAATACTATCAGAATCACATATTTTTCTTTGTGAGACAAATAAAAATATTTTTTGTTTCTCAGTGTTATCAGACAATAAAATTAAGACTTAACATATGAAAATTAAAGTTTCTTCCTGCTGTCTAAAATGGTATAGGACTAGGCCTATGGACTATTAAAATATGTACAAGTGTCTACATCACTATATTTTGTGGAATATGAATAAACTCATACTCTTACTTAGGCCTACCTACTAGCTGACACTATCGAACCCATAGGTTCATGGCCGCACGCACATAAGCTCTCCATACAAGTCTATCCCGAGCCAACGATTTCCAACCATCCCCTGTATAATCCACTTCCCTGAAATCATAGTTAATTTTATTTATACCCGTGATCTCCTTTCCTCTCTTAAAGTAAGAGTCCATGTTTCGCACCCATATAATATAGGCTAACTGGTAGAATAATAGTTTTATATAGGCTATTTTCCTTTCATTCCCCATTCGTGCCACATGTCCTGCCCATCGCAGTCTACGAGACTTAAATCCTATATGATACATCAATTGTTTTAATTTAGCTAATAGTTTTAATAAAACAGAAGAAAGCTAACAATAATAAATTACTGAAATGTGTGTGGAATGGCACAATATACCTAATAATAACAGCTACGTACGATTTCGTTTTCCGTGCGGTCCGCCATTTAAATAACTCATACTAGAAATTATTGTATAGGCCTACCCTTAAATTCGTAATGTATCCTTTTGGATTCATCCATCCATCCATAGTAATTCTGCCCGAGGGCAGGTCTTTCACTGCAATCATAGCATTTTCATGCTATGCTTTGCAGCTTTACTAGGGAATTGTAAGTGTGGTAGCTTCCCGTTGCTTTCCACACCGGTGAAGGATGATGATTATGATAAGGGTGATGATGATGATGATGGCCATATGATTTCGGGGACCGTTTGGGCCTTAAAGTTCTCCTGACATTTGTCTTGCAGGTGAGGAAAAACCCCGATAAAAACCTCACCCAGAAAAACTGCCCCGACCGGGGATCGAACCCGGGCCCGCTGCGTGACAAGACAGCACGCTACCTCGAGACCACAGCGGTGGACTTGGATACATCAGTTGGTTCAATTAATTTAAATTTTAAATAAATCAGAAAAAACGAAAAAAAAAAGCAACCACATAAATGTGTGTCTAATTGCACAATAGGACAATCCGGCTTCTCAGTAAGACAAATGTCTCCTGGAAGCGTTACGAGCGCAATATACATTTCAGACGGTGTGTGGAAAAATACAGAGAACATTCAAAAATAAAATTAGAAAAGAAACCAAGATAAACATGTATAATGTTATGGCGGTTCCCACAATACTGTATGGATGTGAAACTTGGGCTCCAGTGAAAAAACATAAGGGTAGAATACAGACGGCGGAGATGAGGTTCCTAAGACAAGTAAAAGGATGTACAAGACTTGATAGAATAAGAAACGAGGATATAAGAGAAGAATTGAAAGTACAGCCTTTATTGGATAAGGTCACGAACTACAGACAGAAATGGATTGAGCATATGGATGGAATGAGTAAGGAGAGATATCCATTGTTAGCAAGAAATTATCAAGCAAGAGGAAGGCGTGGTGTTGGAAGACCTAGAAGACGTTGGGCTGATGCATTATGAAGTCGGAACGGGCAATTGCCTAATCCCTGGAGTGATGATGATGATGATGAATTACACAATATAGCTAATAATAACAGTTATACATGATTCCGTTTTCACTGCGGTCCGCCACGTTCAAATAACTAACAGAGAAATTTGTGTTTTTTCCAATTTAACAGTTGAGGGTTGATCAAGTCATAGATTAAAAATATACGTTCATATCTTTAAATAACACAGGTCTAGGTCTCTGGCCTGAATTATGGAGACATAAAGTATTAGAATTGCATATTTTATTGATATGGACGAAAGGAAAAACTGAATGTCTTGTTTTATTTATGGTCTATTTAACAATCAGAACATATTAATCTGAAATCAGTTTATAATTTTATAGCGTAGGTTTGCAGGAGATAGAGAGCTTTCAGTTTTGTTGATATAAATTTGTTATACTGACATATCTGTACAGGAAGTATTGTTTACTTATGCCCATGTCCGTTGCCTTAAAAATAAGATTAGGAAAATGAGACCTTGACAATTTTTTCTTCAGATTTTTAGATATTTATCCAAATAAAATGTACGATATAATAAAAATGTCAATACTTAGGCCTATAAAAGTTTTATTAAGTGCCATTGAGGGTACCATGGTTAAGATAATAAAATTAGCTCCAAAGATTTCACTTGTGCTCAACTAATATAGGCCTACTACTACTAACTTACTCACTGGCACTATCGAACCCGTAGGTTCACGGCCGCGCTGGTATAAGCTCTCCATACATCCGTATCCTGAGCAAATGTTTTCCAATCATCCCCTGTATAATCTACTTCCCTCAAATCTTGGTTGATGTTATTCTCCCACCTTGTTTTTGGCCTGCCTACTAGGTGCTTTCTGTCTGGTATTTCTACAAGAAGTTTTCATGCACCTCTTGCATTCCCCATTCGTGCCACATGCCCTGTCCATCGCAGTCTACGAGAATGAACTCTTCTTATTATATTCGGTGACCCATAAAAGTCATCTAGCTCACTGTTAAGTAGTATTCTCCATTCTCCTGTAGGCCTACTATATTCATCTATCTTTTTATTCCAAATTTTTTGCTAAGAATTTTATTCCCAAATAGTTGTAGGCCTAATGTTCCCTCCTCCCATAAAATAAGCGTCCATGTTTCACACCCATATAGGCCTAATATAACTAGGGGAATAGCAGTTTTATATATTTTAAGTTTATTTTTTTTTTTTAGAGAGAAGTTGGGAAGTCAAGAGTCTCTGTAATGTACAATAGCACGCATTTGCAGAATTGAGCCTATGTTTAATTTCTTTCTGCAACTCATTCCCATTTATAATTACTGTTCCTTGGTATTTGGATTCAGGCAATTCTTCAAAATTTGTCTCACTGAAGGTTTGTAAACAATTTTCGAAAAATAATTTCACGGGTACAACATTAACATAGGCCTATTCATGCCCTTCGGAGAGAACTAGACAGTGTGCCGAAGAGAACACTGCGATGGAATCCATAGGGATTGCCTAGAAAAAGAGGAAGACCAAAAATTACATGACGCAGCACTGTAACAACAGATATTTGACAAGTCAAAAGTTGGAATGAAGTCGGGAATTTGGCAAAAAACAGATTCCGATGCAGTGCTCTCAATAACGGCCCTATGCTTCTAAGAGGAGTGACAAGAATGCCTTCGGGATTTGCTGAAAATGTGAAGATACGATGATTTGGTAAAAATTTAGTTGAAGAAAGAGAACTATGCACTTAGGTCCAAACATACATAAAAATTATCTATGTAAATTACATACTACATTACCCAAGTCATAAATCATTGTATCGTTTAATGTTGTGGGCAGAAAAACACTTGTATAATTAAATGGCAAGTAAATTATTGACACATTAAATCCCAATATTATTCAAGATAAAATTAATCGCAGTTATGTGGGGATTAAAAACGAATCAACTTTAATCTTCATTTTTACTATTGCAACTCTCAAGGACATCGCTCCAATTTATAATATTGCTTGTAAGCAAAGAAAAGAGATTTTTACCAGATAAATCAGAACAATAAGCCTGTACTTAAATACAATAAAACTTGCTCAAAGCGTAATCGCAAGGGACCATTTTTTTCCGCATTATAAAAATAAAACCAAAACTCATTTGTAATTACACTGGTCAACATGATTTTTGCCTCATGAGTACCAATAGTTGTACTTAATACAGTTTTTTTATCGCGTTTTTAAATATGTATTCGGAATTTCTCCATCACCCACAGTTTTTTTATTTCAATTTCAATTAATGGATTTAAATAATTATTTTCTGCTTAACCCCTCCATGGTATCTTTACCTTGTCGTGGTGGAGTGGCTTGCGTGCTTAAATGATCCTGAGAGCTATGCCGGCGGTAGCATTACTGCCGGTAGGGTTACCCATGCCGGACTGGTCGAAGGTGATAGGCCAGACGAAAAAAGTACCTTGGGCGAAAGAGTGACGATCTTTCACCGTAAAAATACAACCGTCAAGAAATGCGGGCATGGGTTCAACTGGGGTAAAATTTTCCGGAGGTCAAATTGTCCCTCATTCGGATCTCCGGGCGGGGACTACTTCAGGGAACCCATGCCAAAGGCTCAAACAAACTGAAAATATATAAAACTATTATTCTACCTGTTATATTATATGGATGCGAAACATGGTCTCTTACTTTAAGGCAGGAAAGGAGATTACAAGTATTTGAGAATAAAGTAGGCCCTACTTAGGAAAATTTTTGGACCAAAGAGAGATGAACAGACAGGTGAATGGAGAAGACTACATAACAATGAACTACATGGTCTTTAGGCCCTATAGGAAGCCAGATATAATAAGAACAGTTAAGTCTCGTAGACTGCGATGGGCAGGACATGTTGCACGTATGGGGAATGAAAGACTTGCATGGAAGCTTCTTATAGGAAAGCCAGAGGGAAAACGCCCAGTTGGTAGACCAAGAATGAGGTGGGAGAATAACATGAACTATGATTTGAGGGAAGTAGATTATACAGGGAATGATTGGAAAGCATTAGCTCAGGATAGGGATGTATGGAGAGCTTATGTCCATGCGGCCATGAACCTACGGGTTCGATAGTGCCAGTGAGTAAGTAAGTAAGTATTTTTGCTTAACAAACATTAAACGGATTGGGCTACATCAAAACATACAGTGGTGCACCCTGCAATGAGACCAGTTCCACACTGCGAAGAATTGCCCATACCAAAGCCTCCAGAACATGTGACATTAGATGAAGAGAGCTCAGATTCTGATGGAAGTAAGGAAGAAGAAGAAACAGATTTTGGTGATACAACTTTTGAACAAAGCTGTCCATCTGAGTAATATAATGTACGATTAAAAACTATAATATAGTTACCTTGTAGGTCCGTCTCAACTTAAGTTCTTTTAAACTATGTTTCGGGACTAGTCCCATCATCAGCAGAATGCATTAGGTACGTTCTTGTTGACCCTTGTTGAAGCACTGACTTGGTTGTGAGAATTTTGTATAGGGGATTGTGTGGATTAGGTGTGTATTCATTTAGAATCAGGTTGTTGTTGATTTCTCTTAGGATTGCGATTTCCTCCATTATATTTATTCTCGTTGGAGTGTTTTCTCCACACAATCCCCTATACAAAATTCTCACAACCAAGTCAGTGCTTCAACAAGGGTCAACAAGAACGGACCTAATGCATTCTGCTGATGATGGGACTAGTCCCGAAAGGCCTACATAGTTTAAAAGAACTTAAGTTGAGGAGACGGACCTACAAGGTAACTATATTATAGTTTTTAACCGTACATTATATTACTGTGAACTAATACCTCAACGGAAAATCACCATGAATTTTACTAGTATCGATTCTGTACATCTGAGCCTGATTTATTGACTCAAGAAGATCTTAACGATCTCATACGAGATTTAAAGTTATCCAAAAACCAGTCTGAAACGCTTGGTTCCCGGCTAAAAGAATGGAATCTCTCGGAAACCTTGCGTGATGGAGAAAAAAACCGATATCATATTTGAATTCAGGAGAAAAAATACTATCAGAATCACATGTTTTTCTTTCTGACACAAAAAAAATGTTTCTTTTTTGTTGCTCGGTGTAATTTTACATTACAGACTACCGTTAGTCTGTGTATTTTTACGTACCTTGTTAATTGTAGTTCCGCTGCCTTTGAAAAGTGAAGTAGTCTATAGTATGTATGAGCAACTTCGACTGTAACGCGCGAAAAAACAGTCCCGTTTCATCAGCGTTAAGAGTCTCTTAGGCGCGTATCCTGAAATTAAAGTATGCAGTTTCGGTCTCCGCTCACTAACTACACTTTCGTCCACATCCTTTGATTCCCTCCAAATTTCATTCCACACTACATTGTGTCGTCTTGTAAACTGACCAGCCAACCTAAAGATGCCTTGAAATCGTTATTCCCTAGGGATTTAGCAACAGCTAGAGCTTGAGTTTGGAGCATCGGTCCGGAAATTTGGAGATTTATCTTCAATCACTTTTTCGTTTAATGAGAATGATACATACGTTTTAGCCATCTTTATTCCGTAAATTCAGAACGCTACCTGTGAAAGATCTGTCTCAGAACTTAAACTAATTTAAGATTTTACAATGCAATGGTTATTTGTAAGACAGGTATCTGTATTTCGCATAACGGGTGTGCAGTGAGGCCGAAATGAAATTTCGGGTACAGGTAGAATCTCTATAGACGGCGGCAGGAATCATCCCTTTTTTTTTTGCCTAACGGGAATTCAGTGAAGTGGAAACTAAATTATTTCTCTGTCTTTTCGCTTTATAATTTTTTTTTTCATGAATTGAGAAGAAATACGCTTCTGTTTCCGCGTTGGACAGATTCCGTTTTATACAAAATAAATACACTAAAATTACCATTATTTCGCCGGGGCTATCAATTTGTTCACATTGGACAGATTTCCGCATTATTCACGTTCTATAATAACTATTAACTCATTGCTTGGCAAGTTCCGCGCCGTAGCCGAGTGATTGAGTCAAGATGCTTTGGCGCAGCTGCAGGACTTGCTCTAGTTCGAATCCCCATGAGGGAAGAAATTTTCTCATGGAATTTCGGCAGTATGGGACCAGTGCCCACCCAGCATCGTGAGGCATATAGGTTGCTGCAATAAGTAGCGATGTCGTGACCTGGCCCTCGGGTAGATCAGACAATTTGAAGTTAAGATTCGTTGTGAGTCCAAGAACTCCAGTGAATGCAGAACTTGATTTAATATATTTATTAAAGACGATGATTAAAAAGTTACAATATTGTGTCTCTAACTGTCATAGAGACGAGGTCGGAACCATGAAAAATAAGCCCTGATGCCAAGGGCATCAGCCGTTATAAACCCTCTGATAAGCGGGCGTGGCATGGACGCTGAGTTGGAATGTATCACCCTCATTTCCAAATAAGGACATATCTCTTCTAAAGTTACGTATGAAGACTGGAATTTACCAGCCATGTTATCTTACTGTATTCAACTAGGGGATGGAGAGTAATCTTATCTTGACTCGACGCCCCTGTATTAGACTGGGGGATGGTGAGTAATATTATCCAAACTCAACGCCCCTGCCTGTTTCAACTTGAATATCCACATGTAATTATTATTATATATTAGAGTGTCCAGTACGCAATTTCCCTTCATAATATAATATAAATACATTCTGATTGTTAATTCAACACTTTAATATATATATATATATATATATATATATATATATATATGGTATGATAAGAAAAATAAATGCCTGGACGGGATTCGAACCCGGATCTCTGAGTCTGTACCTCAGCGTGATATCCATTACACTACCAGGCGAATCCAATCCAAACACCTATCTTTCTTATATATGTATTATACTCTTCACTATTACTAGATGTCGTGAGAACACTGTCTTCACTGCCATCTAGTAGCTGACTATATCAAGTAAGCAAATTAAAGAGAATATTTATTTTACTTTATAGCAGTGACGCTTTATCGATGTTATAATTAAATCTTTAACATTGAGCAATGCAAGCTTAATATGGTATGATAAGAAAAATAAATGCCTGGACGGGATTCGAACCCGGATCTCTGATATATATATATATATGGATTTTATGCTATTGGCTAACAGTGCAATAATTAATTAGTTTATGCGGTAATAATGCTACAGCCAGCACAACGACTCCAGGTTGAGAAGACCAGCTATAACGGCTGGAGGATCCGACATGCTAACCACATATAGCCCCTACACTAACTCGATGATCGTCTACCTCTGTGATTAACACATGTGGATGTGAGGCCAGCAGCCGGATGATAGGCCATGGGCCTTCTAAACCTGTGGCGCTTGGAGTTCATTGCTTGGTACACTATCGAACCCAAGACACAAGTTCTCCATACATCCCTATACTGATATAATGTTTTCCAATCTATCTCCTACAAAACATGGTTAATGTTTTTTCTTCACTTCATTTTGACCAACCTGCTGGGCTCTTTCACCCAGGTTTTCCTACATGTTTCCACAACATTTTTCATTAACCCATTCGTGCCACATGTCCTGCATATCATAGACTTTTATTACATCTGGTTTTCAACAAAGACTATATATGATTATATTATTCATTTCATACATTTCAATGATGAATAAATCATATTTGAAGAGAAGAATTATACGCTCAGACTGGGGCTTGAACCCAGGACCTTTGGCTTTCTAGCCCAATACTCTACCGACTGAGCTATCTGAGCAAGTTCCAATCTAATCGCAAATATTTGTCTTATATATGCTGTTATAACAGAGTAATGGCCTAGAAACCCTAAGGTCCTGGGTTCAAGCCCCAGTCTGAGCGTATAATTTTTCTCTTCAAATATGAAAGATCATGTAGCTTACTGTTATGTAGTCTTCTCAATTCACCTATCAGTTTTGCAATTATTTGATCAAAAAATTTTCCTAAGAATTTTATTACATAGGCCTAATACTCGTAATTTTTTCTTCTCCCTACTCTTGTCTGCTTCTTAGAGACAGACGTAAATTGCACTCTCTTTCACTTCTTTGCAAGCTTCTGAATTCCTACACTCTAGTTATCTGGAGTCCTCATTTAAGAAGTTATCTTCTTACCACAATAATATTGATTTGAAGGGCTTCATATGACCTAAATAACATCTAGTGGCTGATAACAATTGGATATTAATTTCCATAGTTCTGTAATTTTCTTTGTTGACAATTGAAGGCCGTGGTAGTTAAAACTGCCAGCCCTACGAAAGATATAATTTTTTTCTACATCCTATTCAGGATATCTATAAAGTGGATACAAACAAATGTTACAAATAAATGAGTTAATTTCAGTTTTTTCTTATTATTAAAAGTTAGAAAATAATTGTTGCGTTTGTTTATGTTCACTCTATAGACATCCTGAATCAAATGTCTAATATTTTTGATAAAACAAAAGAAGAACGAAAGAGCAATTTAAGGATAAAAAGTCTTAAAAAAGTGACACCCAGTTACTTGTCTCAAACAGCTTTGAAACTCTAATAACGCAGGTCCTGGGTCCAAACCCTTTTGCCGACCAATCTTACTGAATATTTTTTTTACTGGTTTTTCTTCATCCAAGGCAAATGCTGGGTTGGAAGTTCATTAGCTACATTCACTCTGTCATGTTCATAATTTGATAGCAAAATTCTGAAAAGTAGACGTGATATTATTATTATTATTATTATTATTATTATTATTATTATTTATTATTATTATTATTATTATTATTATTATTATTAATGGGGACTGAATATACTTGAAACAGGGAAAATAAAAAAATGTGAATTTTTTAAATATCTTGGGTCAATAATTACAAGTTCAGGTACCTGTAAGAGAGATGTACAGACTAAAATTGCAATGGCAAAAAATGCAGCTAAGACATTACATGGAGTAATTTGGAACAAAAATATTACAAAGGAAACTAAAATGAAAATTTATAAGAGCATAATACAGAATATTTTGTCATATGGAAGCGAAACTTGGTCTTTGACGGAATTACAAAAGAATAAAATTAGAACAGTTGAATTTGATTATTTTAGAAGAAGCCTCCAAAAAATAAGACAGGATAAAATAAGAAATTAATTCCTTTGGAGAGAAATGAATGTCACCACATCTGTTGTTAAGAGGATTGAAAATCAAACGCTTAAATGGTATGGCCATGTACAAAGAATGAAAAATGAAAGATGGCCCAAAAATCTATACCAATGGTCACCCCCTGGAAGAAATAAACGTGGTAGACCAAGATGGAAAGGGAAAACGTACGTCAGAACAATAATGGATGATAGGAATTTGGAAGAGGGAGATTGGAATGATAGAGATAAATGGAAACTGAAGACGGCAAACCTATAAGTGGGGGAAAGCCGAAGATTATTATTATTATTATTATTATTATTATTATTATTATTATTATTGTTTTTGCATAGCTAATAGTTCCCTCCCTCCTGCTACGCGGCTTTCGTATCACAAGACGGCTACAGTTATCAGAACTGGACTGTAGTGATTATGTTCTTTGCCACTCGTCCCTATGGTCGCGGGTTCAAACCCAGCTGGGATAGATGGATTTTTAGGATAGGAAAATCCTGGGACTAGTCCTCAGGGATGTACTATAAGCAGTGGGTCCCGAGACTGAAGATTTCCAGGCTCCGCTATGAAGCACCCATATCTCCTGGAAGGTCGTATGGGGGTACATACATGCAATATATCTTATAGAATTCATTCCCATTTAAGGATTAATTATCCTTGATGACGCAACAAGACTTTAGATGTAAGATATTGAAAAATATGAGTGAAAACAATAAATATATCAAAATTAAAAAAAAACATAGTTTAAAATGTTGAAGTATCCACGCTGTGGTTTACTGGTAACGTTGATGGTTCTGATGCAGCGGGCCTCGATTCTATCACAACAAGTTTTCTATGTGAATTTTTTCCTGACATTTGTAATACTATATAAGTTGTCCTCGGAACACAGGGGATGGGAATTGGCATCATATAATGAGGAAGGCAAATGAGGAACAGTTATTTCCCCAGTACACTCTAATTCAACCCAGGAACTTACTACAGACCTTATGGGCTACGCCAGTGTCACCCTACGTACAGAGGGTAGATGTTGCCAAACTCATAATAACGGTATTTGTTTGTTAAGGAGGGTGGAGCGGCAAGGTTAGCAGTACTTTTTCCAAATATATGTACTACACATTTAAAAAAACATAGTTTTTCTTTTACGGCATGCAAACTAGTTTTATAGTAAATATGAGAGTCGGCACTTTCACACAGGATAGTACAGATCCGCACGAGCTCAGTGGCAAGTGGTAACTGTTTTTTTTTTTTCCTTTAAGAGGGGGTGGCTACAACTTACAACTATGTACCTGCTGTGTTGCAATCTTCAGTTTTATATAAGGATTTCTCTCGAGAAAATACTGTTAAAATGGGAACCCAGTTCTCTCTTCCAAACACACAGTAACTTCCTGCATTGAATCAGACTGTAGTAACATGGTTGCCGGATTATTCATTTCGTCAGCGACTACTGTATGTGACGGATCATTTAAAAAGCAGAGTATTTGCCAGCGCTTCCCCCCCCCCAATCAAATAACACAAAACAGGGGACAGGAAGTGGCAACGTAGTAAAAGAAGATAGTCTATCGACTTATTTTCCGTATGCAGATTAAGAGTTATTGCTTTGGGCTGTACCTCTTGTAGCATAAATAACATTTAAGACAACTGGATAAGCCTGTAATGTAATTTCTAAAGGCACGCACTGTTTGATCAGAATTTTACCATGAAATATTTGTATGCATATAAAAAATGTTCTCATACGCGTGTAAGTGCTCATGCGTGAGTCTCTTATAGATTGCTGAGGACACGCCAACATCACAAACTGTGTTCAGACTTTCTTGGAATTTATACAAAATATTTAACTCTAATAAGTTGATTAAATTATTTTTACTTCTTATTCTATTTCACATTCTCCTTGTTTTTTTCATCTTACTCTTTGTCTTCAGTTTATGGTAATTAAATAAATGTTCATAAGTAATGCCACGAGTGATTTCCAAAGTATCGATAAATTCACGACTCACGAAGTGAGGAGTGAATTTATCTAGAGAATTTGGAAATCAAGAGTGGCATTTGTTAGGACTATTTAACGAATAAAATTAAGCTGTTTCCTCACAAATCATTGTTTAACTATAGATATTTTAAAATATTTATATATTTAATGTAAACTGCTATATTTGAAAACAAATCAGAAATGTGAGGTTATGTTCAATCACTGCAACTAGATCATATTATTTATTGCCAAATAAGATCGCAATATTGTAAGAGTGCACCCAAGTGGAGAAATAATGAAACACATCAAACTATATATCATAGTCAACATTACGGGTTATTCATTAATTTTTTTAGTGGACAACAGTAAAATCAAGGAATCTGTTCATTATTTGCTATATTCAATGTATTTGTTGGAGAAAAATAATGTTCTGTCCTGTTCACAACATTTAAAAGGAGGAGCTTTCTTTATCAAAAAAGCAGGAGCTGATAAAGAGAAATCGATAAAGAGCGAGGTGAAACACGACTGTCATTGGTTGTAAAACAAAACACATTGAAACATGATTGGTCATTGACTAGCATTTGTGGCATGAGCTAATTGTCATAATATACAATGAGGTGCAGAAAGAAATTAAACATAGGCTCAATTCTGGAAATGCATGCTATTATGTTTTACAAGGACTCTTGTCGTCCCAACTTCTTTAAAAAAAGTTTAACTGAAAATATATAAAAATAAATTAACTATACGAGCTACATGGTCTTTATAGGAAGCCAGATATTATAAGAACAGTTAAGTCTCGTAGACTGCGATGGGCAGGACATCTGTCACGAATGGGGAATGAAAGACTTGCATGGAAGCTTCTTGTTTGAAAACCAGAGGGAAAACGCCCAATTGGTAGACCAAGAATGAGGTGGGAGAATAACATTAACTATGATTTGAGGGAAGTAGATTATACAGCGGATGATTGGAAAACATTGGCTCAGGATAGGGATATATGGAGAGCTTATGTCCGAGCGGACATGAATCTATGGGTTCGATAGTGCCAGTGAGTTAGTGAGTTAGTTAGTTGGTTGAGTGGTAGACAAGGCCTTAAGGCCTTAACTCTGCCAGGTAAAATTAATAACAGTTTATTTTCCCTGGCAGAATCTACCACTCAACCAGGTCAGAAAAAAAAATAATTTATATAGGCCTACAGAATTTTAATGTTTACACATCTTTCTGTGCCTAAAGTTTTATTTTTCTTCTCCACTCGTCTCTCTCCATCCAATCCATGTCCTCCAGTCCTCTTGTTCTCATTCCAGTTCTTATTTCCTGCATCCACGAGTTTCGAGGTCTTCCTCTCCTCCTTCTTCCAGGTGGACACCATTCCAATGTTTTCCTGGGTAATCTTTCTTCTTGCATTCGTCGTACATGCCCATACCAATTTAACTGCTTATACCGTATATAATCTACTATTGAATAACCAATATTCATTTTTTCTCTTATGACAGTATTTCTTATTTTGTCTAATTTTGAACATCTTGCTGCTCCCCTCAAGAAATCCATTTCCATCGACATAAGTTTTTGTTCTAAGTTTTTGTTAAATTTCCAACTACAGTTCCACATGTGACAGTACTTCTCACTATTGAATTATATATTTGTAACTTATTTTTCCTGGTTATATGTCTGTTCCATAAGACTCCATTCATCATTGCTGTTATTGCTCTACCTTTATTTATTCTGTTCTTAATATCACTTTCTTGTTTATCCTCTTTATCTAATTTTACTCCCAGATAGGCCTACTCAAATTCTTCACATCCTCTAATATAGGCCTACTCCTTTTCATCTTCTAATATCAAATCTTCGGTTTCGGCTCCACATTCCATATAGAAAAAATATATTGAATGCAAAATATTGAGAGTTGAGTTGCTTGTTCTTGAATGAGCAATAGATTTTTCTTTGAAGGGAGCTATTTTTCTGATTACAACATTACCTGGTAGAAAAGAAAATGAATATTGTGGGAATAAGGTCAGTTCGTAATAATGAAAGCTTCAACCCTCACGCAAGTGGTGACAAAAATATGTGGTTTGTTGAACGCCCACTGATTGGCCGCACGATCACGAATTATCACACACATTGCTTTTACAGAAATGTCCAGTTCTCATTCACTATAAACATTTAAGTTACAATAGCAGTGATTTCAAACATGAGAGACCTGACGAACTGCAATCTAATAACGTACGTACTTTGTTATCATGTGAAGTTAACGAGGCTAGCTCAGGTGGCAAGGCATCTGGAAGACTCGGGTTCGATCCTGGAAAACGGAAATTTACGTCTGTATCGAATCACAACATGCCCATCATGGTCTGACAACGAAATAACTGTAGGGCCTAGTCTACATTTGCCCAATACTCTTCACTAAAACATTACTTACTTACTCACTGGCATTATCGAACCCGTAGGTTCATGGCCGCGCGGACATAAGTTCTCCATACATCCCTATCCTGAGCTAATCCTTTCCAATCATTCCCTGTATAATCTACTTCCCTCAAATCATAGTTAATGTTATTCTCCCACCTCATTCTTGGTCTACCAACCGGGCGTTTTCCCTCTGGCTTTCCTACAAGCAGCTTCCATGCAAGTCTTTCATTCCCCATACGTGCAACATGTCCTGCCCATCGCAGTCTACGAGACTTAACTGTTCTTACTATATCTGGCTTCCTATAAAGACCACGTAGTTCATTGTTTGTTAGTCTTCTCCATTCACCTGTCTGTTCATCTCTCTTTAGTCCAAAAATTTTCCTAAGTACTTTATTCTCAAATACTTGTAATCTCCTTTCCTCCCTTAAAGTAAGAGTCCATGTTTCGCATCCATATAATATAACTGGTAGAATAATAGTTTTATATATTTTCAGTTTAACGTTTTTTGAAAGGAGTTGAGACATCAAGAGTCTCTGCAATGCACAATAGCACGCATGTCCAGAATTGAGCCAACTTCATTAAAACATTATTATTATTATTATTATTATTATTATTATTATTATTATTATTATTATTATTATTATTATTATTATTATCATCATCATCATTATTAAGGGCCAACACGCACACTCTAATGAATAACTAACAAATTGGGGCTGGAAGTAAACATCAATAAAACTAAATAGGGCCTATAGACCTATGTTCACACATAGAAATAGACCTACATTATAGGCCTATAGCTTAATGGATATTGGACAGTTAATGACAAATGAGGGAAAATATTGAAGAAGTGGTTAAATTCTAATATCTAGGAACAATAGGCCTGTTACTAACAGGAATGAAGTCCACAAAGAAATTAAACATAGGCCTAGGCTCAATTCTGGAAATGCATGCTAGCCGATTATGCATTACAAGGACTCTTGACGTCCCAACTTTTCTAAAAAAAAAATTAAACTGAAAATATGTAAAACTGTTATTCTACCAGTTATAGGCCTATTGTATGGATGCAAAATATGGATTCTTACTTTAAGGGAGGAGAAAAATATAAGAGTAGGCCTAATTCAGAATAAATTTCTTAAGAATTTTTTTGGACCAAAGTGAGACAAACAGCCAGGTGAATGGAGAAGACTGTAAAATAGTGAACTAGATGATCTTTGTGGGAAACCAGATATAATTAGAAAAGTTAAGTTCCATATAGCCTACTTCTTCTAGGAAAACCAGAGGGAAAACGCCGAGTCCCTAGGCAATAATGACATAGGAGAATGCCATTAACTGTAATTTGAGGTAGGTAAATTAGGTTATACAGGAGACGGTTGAGAAAAAATTAGCTCAGTATAGGGATGTATGGAGAGCTTATGTCCAAGCGGCCATGAACCTTGGGGTTCATTAATCTTTTAATTAAATGATTAATTATTCTCTTTATTTTTACGTCTCATCGTTATATGTTGGGTCATTATTTTGAACACCCTGTATTATAGTGATTGTACATAGGCCTTCATAAAACAAACTATTCGTGACACACAATGATATATAGGTCTGATATAAGTAATGTACCATATATTTTTATATGACCCATATATTTTTAATGAAGCTAATCTCGTAAAATTGCTTTAATTGGAGAAAAACTTGAGCTTAGTGTATGTAGGACCTGTCAGATATGTGTCTATTGACTGCCTATTTGTCGATTATTTATGCCACGATAAAAACTTTATTATAATATTCTCGATAACATGTAGATAAAGTAGATAACATAAGAGTTTTTATCTATAATTGTCGTTAGAATCAGATGAGATGAGTTTTCTATAATCTTTGTGTTATCCCATTTGCTTTCAGATGACGATAGTAACCATGAAGACTTCAAATACCATTCTACAATTTGAAATCTTAAGTCAAGAAAAGGAATAAGTGGGCGTGGCCTAACCTACTATCAGCTGACACATACATTTCAACCTCCTCTATTGTGTACTTTAACATTTTTTTTCTAAAAGAGGATTGAAAAGATAACAAAAAAAAGAAAGAAATGAAAAATAAGTAAAAAGCAACCAATCCATCATATGGACACTGGACATCTCACGGTGTAAGACGAGGTTTCCGATTGGCTACGTAGATCCACCCACCATTACGTCACGTGATCCGGTGGAGTGAGAGAGGACGAGAGAGTGAGCGAGATAGTTGCCCTGTTGTATCACACAATCACACAAGATCATTCTTTTCCTTCACATGTACACACATGCACAAGTACAGCTGCGAGATTCGATTACGTTTAACATTGAAAAGATATTAGTACAAAAGTGACATAAGTGATAAAGTGTGAACCAAAGAAAATTTTGTGGAAAGTGAAGTGAGTGATTTAAAAAAGAAAACATTGCATAAGCTCAAAAAATTTATAAAATTAAACTTTCTTCTAAATAAAAGTGTGTGAATTTTATAAAACTTAAAATAAATTTAAATTAATATTATTTATTCATCGAACTATCGTTACAATAACTATATTTTCAATTACTCTTAAAATTTGGAAAATTTACACGAATTTTTAAAATAGGTCCCAGCAGTATTCTTAAACATCTTTCGTCCGACAAAATAAACTTGGTGACGTGAACAAGTAGTATTAAATTCCTTAAACATATAAAGAGTGATCAGACAACAAACCCAGTAACTTATAAAATTTTAAAAATTTTCAAATGTTTGTAAAATCGTTATGGTTCCGAAGTATTCTTGAAGTTTTTTCGTAAAAAATATAAAAAATTGACGTAAACAAATACTATTAAAACATACGAAGTGTGATCAGACAAAAAACCTAATAAATTATAAAATTTGCAAAATTTCAGTTTGTAAAGTAGTTAAGGTGCAGAAGAATTCTTGAAGCTCTTTCGTCAGAAAAAAAGAAATAAACTTGATGACGTATACAGGAACTATTACATTCCCTACAATTATAAAGTAAATAGACAAAACACCCAATAACTTATAAAGTTCGAAAATATACGTGTGTTTTTAAAATAGGTGAAGAGCTGAAAAATTCTTAAAGTTTTTTCTTCAGAAAAAAAGAAATAAAGTTGATGACGTGAACAGGTACTATTAAATTCCCTACATATATAAAGAGTGGTCAGACCGCACACTCAAAACAAATATTGATTCTTTTAATTAAGCCACTGGCGCGTGTTTAAGAGATAGACAAGTGTTAGCATGCAATGGGACTTTGAACAAGGGGAGGCATGCTAATAAAATATTCATGACCATCGCCATATAGGCTTCATTGTAGCACAAATATTTGTCAACTTTCAAACACTAAATTGAAAATTCAATTAAAAACACCTGAATGAATTGCTACAATTAAATTCTTCATAAAAATGCTATAGAGATATTTAAGCTCATAATGGACAAATAAAATAGTTTATTTTTTCCTCGGATGAAAAAATGATGATGATGAATATTGGGATGTACGGAATGTGTAACACAACGGATACGTTCAGCAGCTATCATCCAATGGGAGCAACCAGCAATCATCATAATAATCAACTCCACCATCATGGAGCCTCAGTGATCCATCATTACAACTCACCTTCTGACATGGCACCTTCCTTCTCTACTGCAACAGCCACGACACCGCCAGAGCACCAGTTCCATCATCACGGAACCCCGTACTATACTTCATCGGTAGACACCTACAGTTCCTCTTCAGCAAGCAGCAACCCAAGGAATACACAGTGAGAACTGCAGCAATGACAGAACTGCATCGCCCAATCAACCCAATGAAAACGCAGCATCATCCGGTACTTATTACAGTGGCAATTCCAGTGGAATGCACCAGCACCATCAGGATACTTCTGTGGTGCCTCCCCAACAACACGATGAAAATGTTATAATTACTTCGGACAATGGACTGAGCTATACAAATCTGGATTACGGTACGCCTACAACTCAACCATATCACCACCATAATCCGATGACACCTCCAGGCCATTCTTCCGAGCACCACCCTGTGATATATCAACCAACTATTAATTATGCAACTAAAGGACACCACCACGAAGAGATCATACATCAAAGTGGTCATCAGCATGATGAAATTCTACCACACCACATCAATCACCACCACCATCACCAAATAAACCAACAAGACGGGTATAATCTAACTGGAGGAAGCTACATGCATCATCCAGTGTCTTCTCCAGACTCAAACGAAGCAACGCAATATTCCCCAGTTATAGCTCAACATCATCACCAAAGTCCACCTCCTCTGCCGTCAGATTATCACGGAATCCATCGGCATTACAAAGAGGAATCGTGCCATTCACTCTTGTCAGAAATGCATCCGCATCAGATGCTTCCTTCAGGAGCTGCAGTCAATTCTGGCAACGGTGTTGTAATGATGCCTACTCCGGGATCCGCTGCCAGTTTCCACCATCATCCACTGCATCACCACGTGCATCAGAATGCTGGGAATCACCATCATCACCATCATCATAATTTGGTGCAACAACAGCAGCAGCAGCAACAGCAGGCAACTACTGCAATGCCAACTTACAAGTGGATGCAAGTCAAAAGAAATGTTCCTAAACCTGCAGGTAAGTGTTTTAATGATTTTTAAATTATATTAACCAGTGTTTTAATGATCTGTGCAAATAGTGTATTAGAAATAGCTACATCAAGCAAGTAACGATTTTTTTAGAATTTACGAAAGTAGGCCTACCTACTTGTTGAAACCGGAATATAAAATATTTATAGATCTAGGTAAAATAAGTATTGACCGATATTAAATATAGGTTATATATATAGCCTATATCTAAACTGGAAAAGTCTACGTATAGGCTTACACGAAAGTTCATAAATATCCTTAACCTCTACGTGGTGTACCCTGGAAACGCTCCATGTAAGATACGCGAACAACGAACTAGCTCACCAATCAGAGGATAATTTTTTCTTCTAAGTGTTTTGTTTTTCTTCTTGTAGTTTTGTCATTGTACTGTAAAGTCAATCATATTTAGGCCTATATTAATGCCGCTGCATTAAATTAATAAAAAAATAATTAGATAGGCCTACTCTTAATTTATTTTGCATGATATGCAGTGAATATTTGCGCCTTCCTATAGGCCTAAATAATTTTTAGCCACAAAAAACTCAAAATTTTCTCGAATATCCGGATAAATAGGCTATCTATAAATTCTAGGGTCTGGTAATGGATAAAATAGGCCTACATAAATTATTTAGGGCTATTCAAAATTATCTTGTTAAAAAAACAAATAAGGCATATGAAATGTGGTCTTTGTAATATTTCTTTGTTATGTTTTAGAGATTTTTATTAAAAAATCATAGGATTAGGCCTATAATTTATAAAAGTAGGGTGAACATATAGCCTAATCAATATTTTTAAAATGCATTACGAAACACCGTTGAGGTCACTATGTAAAAGTTAAAATATAAAATTAGTAGGCCTACCTGAGATCTCAGTTGTCTTCAACTATTGATGCGCTGTCAAATATTCAGGAGGCCTTTCGAAACATATGTTGCATCTTCTGCTGTACATTGACAGCATTTAATGTTTTATATTTTTAACTTTTATATGGCCTAGTTTCTGTAAAATATATAACGATGATGCCATGCACTATAACATCAAGAAATAGATCTTGCATAGGCCTATATGACCGTGTAGCTCACACACATGAACTGCCATTATCATCATAGGATACGCCAACAGTATTTGATTATTAAATTATTATAATTTACTTAATTTAGCATATTGATGATAATACCGTTTTATATAACTAAGTGTGCATTTTTTGGGGGGAGTTTTGTTATTTCCTCAAACTGGAAACATGTACCCTAATTAAATTTTATTCTAGAACAAAACATGGTTAATATTCCTAAGACTTTGTATTTTAATCCAAATATATATTGATGATCCTCACATAATAGTATAAATAATAATAATAATAATAATAATAATAATAATAATAATAATAATAATAATAATAATAATAATAATAGATTTATTTTATCGTGCAGAGTTTAGGCCTTAAGGCTTTTTCTACTATTCAACCAAGTTAAAAAACAAAAATACTCTTACATCTAAATTACATTAACAAATTACTACACAGAATATCTACAATACAATTATTATTTACAATAGGCTATATTTTTATTTATTCTAGATTTAAGGGATGAAATATAGCCTAAAAGTACTAAAATATTACATGGTAGGCTTATATCTATAATAGGCTATAATTATTATTTACAATAGCCTAATATTTTAATTTGATTTAATTTAATTATATTTAATGAATTAAATATAGACCTAAAATGTAGGCCTACAATATAAAAAAATGAGAAAAATACTATTAATGACATACGCCTACAATAAATGTAGTTCTGGAGAAACATTAATTATTTAACAACAGATAATTGTAGGGATATAGGCTTGACTTAAAAGTGTCAAGTTTCCGGCAACTGTTGGTAGGCTAACTTGAGGGAGGGAATTCCAGGAGCGGGCAGAATTAACTGTGAAAGAAGTAGAAAAGAGGAAGTGCTGTGTAGAGCGATTGTTAGCAGACTGTTAGCTTGTGACCTGGTGTCAATATAGGCATATGTTAATGATCCGTACGTTAAGATGTAAGAAGAAATACTTGCCTTCAGTCATGTGATGACTCTCAAGTTAAAAATTCAGTTAATACATTTTTTTTGTTGATTAAATATAAGTTATGTAGGAAATAATACTATGAGGTTTTCTTTTAGTTAAATTTGAGTTGTGTTTTTTGACTCACCTCACATTTCTTGATTATTTGTTGATATTTAATCAATATTCAAGAAAATGACTAACTCTAAATTACATTAATAATTGATACTTTCCACTGCGGTTCCTTTTAACTAAACGTTAGAACAGTCTCAATTGGCCTATCACTCACTATGTGCAAACTATATCATCCTACATTTTAAGGGGTTGAGGGAAGAAACCACTTAATTCACTTTATTGTCGAAATACAGTTTGGGATGTCATTGGTTTCTCCACGAAAAGAACTATCTCTTAGAAGCACGAAACAATAAAATGAACAGTTTAGACATGGGTTTGTTTTCATTCAAAGTTTTGGTGTACAGGTAAAGAAGCAGTGTTATGTAGCTAGTACTAGCGATTACCGGGCCTGCGCTGCTACACCTAAGTAAATGAAATATGTGTTTTTTATTTTTAGTTGAATAAGGGTCGATTTCACCATCAGAGGTAACTGTATTGCGCCAGTTTAAGCTATGTATTAAACATGGGGAAAACTGACGCAATACAGTTACCTCTGTTGGTGAAACTGACCCTAAGTTAGAAGAAAACTAAGGATTAATTAAATTGTACGGTACACATTGCGACGAACCAAACATGGCGGTTGCTAGAGTTACTTTTAAATTTCCGATTTTAGGTAAACGCTTACTTCTAATGGCCGGATGTCGCTGATTTTTGGACAATACCTACCTCGGTTTATTTTGATAGCATATACTGAGTTTGAATGTGAAATATGAAAAATTGCAACCGTTAGAGAGATTTTTTTATTTTCTAAAAACCTTAGGCCTATGATAGGCCTATGTACAAATTTTCATAATAATCAACCTACTACTTTTCGAGTTTTGTGAGCACAAACATAGGCCTATGCAGGCTCAATTTTTATATAGGCCTATACACCTAGGCCTAAATATTATAGCTACAATATATCTTTAATGTTTCGCCAATCCGAATTGTATGATGTGTAAGCTAAGCCTAATACGCTTTGTCAGTGTTGGCAATCTTTTTATAAAGGAAACTTGTAGGCCTATTAGGCCTAATAAAAAAATTCAAGTCTGAAAATCATTTAAGTATTATTCAATCAGTTGAAAGATGTTGCGCTGTGCGTGCATGAACATTATCGGCGAAACATTTAGACGAGTATTCACAGGTTAAAATTAAGATGTTCTAACTAAAAAGTGTTGCAACAATTAAACGAATTGAATTCACTTGTTTTTTACACGCTTTACATTAGCTTGACCTGTATCTATCTATCTATCTATCTATGTGACGGAATCTTTCAACGCGATTTTGACCCACTTAAAATCATTGGATCGACTTGAAACTTTGTATACTTCTAAAGGACCAGTGACAATACAATAATTTCATTTTTTTGTAAAATCCTGGCCAGAATCATCAGAAAATAAAAAAAAGTGTCTGTATCTATGTAACGGAATCTTTGAACTCGATTTTCACCCACTTAGAAACATTGGATCGACTTAAAACTTTGTATACTTGTAAATGACCCGTGACAATACAATAATTTTATATTTATTTCTAAAATCCTGGCCAGAATCATCAGAAAAAAAATTAAAACTGGTATAATAGGTTGCGGACTTGTCCACTTTTTAGTAAATCGTTGTAAGAGCTCAGTTGGTAGGGCGGTGAACTGTAGTGGTATATAATTTCAGTAATCCATAGGTCGCTGGTTCAAATCCGGCTGGGAGGATTTTCTTAGAAGAGTGTTACTTTTAGCTCATACTACAATAGTATCGAATTTAAATATATTTACATTTTTATCTTATTCTGTAAAATATTAAAGCTAAAAAATAAAAAAATAAATAATAGTTTTAAAAAACTAAAATAACACGCTTTATTAGAAAACTGAACTAAAAAATGAAAAATAATTTTAATTTCCAACACGCTTGGAATAAAATTAAAGCGGTCAACAAAAAATCATCTCCAACACATATAGAATATAATTAGAGTTATCAACAAAAAGAAAATAATTTTACCATCAAAAGCGTGGGGTGCTTTTTATGATTTTTACATTTTGTTCTTAGAGAATTTACTTCTATGAATATCTGTTTATTATCAGATATATTAATTGATATAGAGCACACCATGCTTTTGATGATAAAATGATTTTCTTTTTGTAGATAACTCTAGTTTTATTCTATATGTATTGGAGATGATTTTTTTGGTAGCCACTTTAATTTTATCCCAAGCGTGTTGGAAATTAAAATTATTTTTCATTTTTTAGTTCGGTTTTCTAATAAAGCGTGTTATTTTAGTTTTTAAAACTATTATTTATTATTATTAACAGTTAGTAGGCTACATAATTGTTGAATTTATCCCCACTTGTTAAGAGGGCCTTGAAAAATGTTCAGTTGTTTTAATTGAAATGATAATTATATATCCATGACTAGGCCTATGTTTATTTCATTGCTACAACAATTAAACGAATGTATTTCAGTTGTTTTTTATTATTAATAGTTAGTAAATAATTGTTACATTTATCTTCACCTGTTAGAGCATATAGACAAAAGTTTAATTGTTATAATTTAAATTAATTAATATCGGATAATGCAAGCAACTGGCATTAAGGACAGAATATATAAAGATAGAGCAATAATAGCAATGCTAAATGGGATTCCATACGACATAGGTCTATAACCAGGAAAAATAAGTTACAAATATATAGGCCTAATTAAATAGTGAGAAGTACTACCATATGAAAACTGAACAAATATCAGGCTTATGTCGATGGAAATGGATTTCTTGAGGAGAGCAGCAAGATGTTCAAAATTTGAAAAATAAAATAAAGTCATACGAGAAAAAATGAATATTAAATATTCAATAGTAGATTATATAAGACAGGCCTATTTTATTACATAGTGTTCTGCCCTATGGCAGGTCCTTCACTGCAATCATAGCATTATAATGTTATGCTTTGCAGCTTTACTAGGGAATTATAGGTGTGGTAGGTTCCCGTTGCTTTCCACACCGGTGAAATGATGATGATGATGATGATGATGGCCGGATGATGTTCGGGGATCTGTTGGGCCTCAAAACTTCGTGACATTTGTCTTACAGAAGAGGAAACCTCCCCCCCAAAAAAACTCACCCAGGAAGTTTGTCTCGATCGAGAATCGAACCCGCAGATATAAGCAACTAAATTGGTAGGCCTATGGACACGTATGACGAACGCAAGAAGAAAGGCTATCGAGAAAAGCATTAGAGTGGGTCCACCTGGAAGAAGAAAGAAAGGAAAACCTCGAAACTCATGGATGCAAGAAATGAGAACTGGAATGAAAACATAGAACTGGAGGACATGGAGTAGATGTACAGGGACGAATGGAGAAGGTAAGATGTAGGCTATAAATATTGAAATCTAATAGGCCTATATAAAAATGAATGTTTGTTTGTTGGTACTTTATGCGCGGCCATACCGTTGATCCGATTGTGATGGCGCTTTTTGCAAAATGTTCAGGAGATTATCTGGATTAACATAGGCTATGAGAGAGTTGTGGTATTCAACTCCTACACAGTAATATAATGTACGGTTAAAAACTATAAAATAGTTACCTTGTAGGTCCGTCTCCTCAACTTAAGTTCTTTTAAAACTCTGCAGGCCTTTCGGGACTAGACCCATCATCAGCAGAATGCATTAGGTCCGTTCTTGTTGACCCTTGTTGAAGCATTGACTTGGTTGTGAGAATTTTTTATATAGGGTTGTGTGGATTAGGTGTGTATTCATTGAGAATCAGGTTGTTGATTTCTCTTAGGATTGCGATTTCCTCCAGTATATTTATTCTCGTTGGAATGTTTTCTCTATGTACCATTGTGAGGGTGTTATCGATGTTATGCAAATGGTGTCCAGCCTGAATTACATGTTTTGCGTAACTTGATTTTCCTCCTCCTGGAGGAAATCGCAATCCTAAGAGAAATCAACAGCAACCTGATTCTCAATGAATACACACCTAATCCACACAATCCTCTGTACAAAATTCTCACAACCAAGTCAGTGCTTCAACAAGGGTCAACAAGAACAGACCTAATGCATTCTGCCGATGATGGGACTAGTCCCGAAAGGCCTACAGAGTTTTAAAAGAACATAAGTTGAGGAGACGGACCTACAAGGTAACTATTTTATAGTTTTTAACCGTACATTATATTACTGTGAACTAATACCTCAATGGAAACTCACCATGAATTTTACTAGTATCAACTCCTACACCCTTAAAAATCGCCCTTTGTAGTGGAAAACATGAAAAAAGTAGCTATTTGGACGCTTAAATGGCTTACGTTGTATAAGCATAAAAAATACACAAAATTAATGGACACAGAATTGAATATCTCAAAAAGCTCTACAAAAAAGTCCGCGACAGCATATGTTTATCTCTTACGAATAACTGACAATAACCATTTTTGTCTTTCATTGATGCCAAGAAGATCGAGAAAAGTATGTAGATTCCTGTGCAAGCATCGCAGCACATGGCGAGTATTCTTTTACGGATAACTCATAATAACGAATTTTGTCTTTTAGCTCGTTTAGGGCCTATGCCAAGAAGATCAAGATAAGTAGATTCCCGGGCAACACCGGGTAATGAGCACGAGGAATCTTAAAATAATTACGATGTACATTTACAATTATTTTTCATTTTACTTATTCAATCAATCATAAGAAGTACATTCATTTTTGTCCTGCAGCTCATTTAATAATAATAATAATAATAATAATAATAATAATAATAATAATAATAATAATAATAGCTTTATTTTACCTGGCAGAGTTTATGTCAAGAAGATCGGGATGAGTAGATTCCCGGACAACGCCGGGTAAACAGCACGGGGTATCTAAAAATAATTACGATATAAATTTTTTCTGCCACTTATTTAACTAAACATAAAATACATTAATTTTTCGTATTTGAGCTCATTTATGTCAAGAAGATCGGGATAAGTAGATTCCCGGGCAACGCCGGGTATCAGTACTGGGTATCTAAAAATATAAATTTAGGCTATATTTTTTTTCCCCCCTCACTCATTCAACTAAACATAAAAACTCATTAATTTTCATTTATTTAGCCATAGCAGCCGAGTATTAGGTAGTTCTACAAATTATAAATAAATAGGGTCTAAACAAATAAATTTAAATAATATTTCAATATGCCTACGCCTATGTGTATTTAAATATTTCCAATTTCAAGTAGGCCTATTAACTTATAGTTCTCATAAAAAATAGCCTATTTGAAAATGTCTTGATCAATCCGAACTAGTTGACCTAAACACCGAAAAACAACAATGAAACTATTTATCTATAGGTCTATAAAAATGAATAGGCCTATGTCTTTGTTTGCGATTTATAGACTTCTACACCGTTCAATAGATCTCCATGAAAATTTGTAGGCTATATACAGGTTTTTAGGTATGGTGAGTATTGGGCGCTTTCTATTATGATTTAAAATCTTAAAGTGTGGGGTTAACCAGAAAAAGAAGTTAAAATACGCTCTAGTGGTCAGAATTTTCGATGTGTCACAAAGAAATTCAGTAATTATTATAAAACAAACCGATATCCGAAAGATCAGCAAAAACCGAACATTGCAGTTTATAGGCCTGTGTGTGTCTATTAACGATATAGTGCCCACATTTTTGTTGTTTGAGTCAAATTTTAATTTAGGAAGATATCCGACTATTAGAAGAAACAAATTAGGTTTGTAGCAATAGATTAAAAAGGTAAGAGACACACATAGGCCTACAAACACGTCGGGTATTAGCTAGTATAGACCTAAATATAGGCTAAATTTATATAGTGCCCACCTTTTTTTTTTTAAATAAATGACGTATGTAGCAGTAGATTAAAACGGTAAGAGCCAGTTATTTAACCAACAAAATCGGATCATGAGGAGCGGGGGTTCATCGGAAATAAATGAGGGGTTCAGATCAAAAGTGGACCAAATCCAAACATTTAAAATCCTAGTTATATGTGATAGCCTATAATTTTGCGAGCAATAAGGAATCAGGACGGATTATGGAGAATTCGAACAAATGAAGAAATAAATAGAAATAGTCTTAATTATTTAAAGCATAAAGATTAAATTGGATTGGACACATATAAAAAATGGACGAAAGGATGGTAAAAAAACTCTACAAATGGAAGCCATTAATTCCTAAATAGGCTATATTGGATGACCCAAAAAAAGATGGGAAGATGATATTGTAAATGATATAAAATGATGAAGATAAAAATTGGAACAAATGTGTTCAGGATAGAAACATTTGGAGAGAACTTGCTGAGAAGACCAAAGCATTCTCCATTATTGAAGCTGTAGTGACTTATTAAGATGATGAAGAAGAAGAAGAAGGAAATCTGAATTTGGGTTCAAAATATCAATATTTCTTCAGAACAATGGGAAACTAAGTATTGTATTTGTTCTTTTTCTGTAAAAACATTATGTTTAATGCTTCCCTTACAATGAAATATATTTGACCTACTTTAACTTTCAAAACAATAAAATATGGACTTGGTCCACTTTTGCTCTGAATCGCTGCTATAAAAATAGTTTTAGCTGCCGCAATTTTCGATTTTTCGCAACGACACTCAGTTTACAGTAATCAAATGTAAAGAAAAAGTTATTCTTAAAAAAATAGCAAAATTCGACATTACAACTGGGAGTTTAGCTGACAAAAATCACTGTAGCAACCGTCATGTTTTCTTCCTTCAAATGTGTCTGTACATAAGATAATTTAGTTAACAAAAGAAAACGTAAACCAGGATAATCAGACCGTACATTCTACTTGCTGAGAAATTTGCTTTGTTTACCATTTTCCACTTTTAGGGTCGGTTTCATCAACAGAGGTAACTGTATTACGCCAGTCTAAGCTATGTACGAGTATTATATATGGGGAAAACTGGCGTAATACAGTTACCTCTGTTGGTGAAACTGACCCTTAAAACTTATTTTATATTGCTAGACCACCATCAGTTTTTTTTTTTCTTTTCCGTGTCAACAAAACTTCAGAAATACAATGGCGCAACTGTGCTCTTCCGTTCTACATTTAGGCCTACAGGTAAATATGCCATTAACAACGACGTAGATTTCTGAGTGATGTCACTATACAAGTACGATTATAACAACAAAAAATGTTTGAGTACTTAAAGGAGGATAGAATTTAAGTTGGTTTGCAATTATGAATAAATGTGGACTATTATTAGGCTAAGATAGGGGTAGGGAATGCTAAAATGTTCTCATAGAGTAGGTGAAAAAGTTATAAAATTTGTTATAGCTCCAGATATTTTCATTATTCTTGTAAAGTTTTGTTTAAAAGGGGGTAGAATTTAAGTTGGCCTATATAGGCCTAAATATGCTTCATTTTTATCATGATGTTTGTTTTTATTGAATTCAATTTTCTGCATTATTTAAAAATGTTAATACAAGTTGGACTTTTTTTTCATGCATTAAGACGTTAAAGTTTTGTTGATTTTTATTCGGAACTCCCGAGTTCAAATCCCAGCCGACCTACTGACTGGATTTTTTATAGTTTCCTTCAATTATCAACCCAAATACTAGGTTATAATTTTATTCCCACGACCATCAAAATAAAATAGGCCTATCTTTACTTAATAAATCAAGTCATGTAGGCCTACATTTTACCTCATAAATACTTGCGTTTCATTTGACACGAATGTCGAAGATAGACAACATAAAAGCTGATGATGGTATGAACGACATATTGAAACATAGGCCTAAATATATAGGCCTATGAAGTAAGATGTAACAGACTCAACTTGTTTATCAAAAATAACCTCATAATGCTACTTTCTCATGTAATTTATTAATAGCCTATATTTAATTAATTAAGATTAATATCGGTTAACGTTCTAAAAAGTATCTATTTCAAATGAATACTGAGATATTGGTTATGTTCCAAAAGAAACTTTGTCTATTATAGAAATTAATATTAAGCCCTATGCTTCTCAATTGAAAATTAAATCAAAAGTTTTTTTTTTTCGATTTGCCAAAATTTTTACAATGGACCAAAGTCGTTTTGGGACTGAATCACTTAATTAATTTAATATTAACACTATCAATAATAATAATAATAATAATAATAATAATAATAATAATAATAATAATAATAATAATGGCAATAGTAATAGATAGATTTTTATTATTAGAAACATAGTAGGCCTAGAAATGTATGACGTCTATTAGTATGTTAATTTTTGTATTGTCTCAAGCAGTCAATGTTAAAATATTGATGGACACTG
The DNA here is from genome assembly GCA_030220185.1 of Diploptera punctata. Lineage (NCBI taxonomy): Eukaryota > Metazoa > Arthropoda > Insecta > Blattodea > Blaberidae > Diploptera > Diploptera punctata. The sequence goes on from JASPKZ010008375.1 coordinate 445,072, forward strand.
TAAAGAGGGTTCAAAGTCAATACTGATTTAATTGTTTTTTTAAACGTTAAAGAGGAAGATTATTTATACCATCTGATGGAGTAGGCCTATACCATCTCATAGTCATAAATAATAAAATAATAATAACAATAATAATATAAATAATAATAATAATAATAATGACACCAATAGAAGTAATGAAAATAACAATAATAATTATAATTTAATAATAATCATTAATAAAAATAGTATTAATAATAGTATTATTAGCCCACTATTATTAAAATAATAGCAATAAAATAATAACAATAATAATAATTGCAATAATAATAATAGTAATAATAATAATATCAGTAGAAATAATAATAACAATGCTAGTAGTAGGCATAATAATAATAGTAAAATCAATAGTAATGAAAAATGATAGTAATATTAGTAAAGTAAAGTAATCCCACAACAGGCCTCAGGAGGCCCTTGGGTAGCAGGAGGTTAAGGCTCCCACTTTTTCTAGACAATCGGCACTATACATTTAGGAGTTAAGAAATGTACTAACCAATAGCGTGTGAGTTAGCTCAGATGATCACGTAGCTCACAAGTATTTCTTTTTATTTTCGATCCATCTGTCTATTGGTCTCTCTTTGGTCGAAAATATATTCTCAAATACGTCTACTACCAATAGGCCTATTTCGTCCTCTGTTAAAGTGAAGCCTCAGGTTTTGCATCTATATAATAGGCCTATAACTGGAACTTTTCCTAAATTAATAACCGAAGATTCTATACAAGTTATAATTTATATGTTAAAGCATCTATAAATCACAATAAAATTAATTAACATTTATTTTATTAATATTTAATTCAGATTAATTAAAAATTATATATTTCAATTCAATCAATGTGAATTATGCTTTCACATGATAATCTGCGTTTCTTAAATAGTTTAGGCCTAAATGGAAGCCAAGAAGAGATAATTTCCTCTGCTCTTTATAAGCAATATGATCTTAGATGTTAAAGCGTTTATAATGAATAATAATAATAATAATAAATTATTACATTAATCAACATTTTTATTCTATTTACATTCCAGTTACTTTTTAAAAATCGCATAATTTATTTTATTCAATCAATGTGAATTATTGATTTTAGATGAAAACCTTTTTAAGCAGATTAACTAGAGGAGAATTTTCTCTATCTTTTTACATGATAGGCCTATGACTTTACATGTTAAAGAGTTAATAAATGATAATAATAATAATAATAATAATAATAATAATAATAATAATAATAATAATAATAAGTTTAACTAACAGGATATCGTTCTTGTCGCTTAACATTCCACCAGGAATGAATTACTATTAATAATTTTAAAACAATAAATTAAATCATTCTTTTACTACAAGAAATTCGAGATTATTCTTTATCAAAAAATTAATTAACCCTGATACACTAGGAACAAAATTAAAACAAACCTTAAAATAATAGGCCTATAGGCCTAATAGGCTAATGGAATCAATTTCTACCGCCCCCCTTAAAAATAAAACTATATGAATGCAATTGAACGTACAATGCAAAGTTCGAAATTATTAAACAAAATGAACTTAGAATAGAATGGATTTATTTATCCTGGTGGAGTTAAGATCATGTGGCCTTCTCTTCCACTCACTAGGACAAACATACGTTACATATAAAAACAAAAAAATACAATAATAGTACACACTAAACAATTAATTATCTGTCAAACTGAACAATAATAAAAATATTGTCTAATAATACAATAAAATTAAATACAATTAAAATTAAACTAAAGGAATAATGTATACTCAAAAGAATAACAGCTCGAATCTACTATACATGAAAAATAAAAGGAAAAATATATAGGCCCTACAAAGAAAGTAATAAACTATAATGAATTAATCTATGCATTATAGGCCTATATAAGACATTAGGTAAATATATTGACAAATCTTAATGCTGTTCTTACTAAATAATTAAAAAAAATTGTTAAAAAAGTAGGCCTAATATTAGTGAGTTGTTTCTGTTAATAATTTTATTTTCAATTTGTTTCTGAAAGATGGTAAAGTTTGGCAGTCTCTCACATAGGGTGGAAGTGAATTCCATGTTCTAACTTAAAACAATTTGAAAAGATAAATTTCCTGTAAAACGGATATCTTGAGAATTCCTATATTTGTCACATAGGCCTATCTTTGGATGAAGTTCAATCAATATTATTATTTTTTATTTCATATAGCCTAATTTCCGTACTAACCTCTTTATTCGAACTTTAGAAAGAGAGAATTTTCTCTATTATTTGGCCTATACGCGATATGACCTTATATTTTATTTCGCCTATAAATATAAATAATAATAATAATAATAATAATAATAATAATAAAGATAATAATAACAGGTCAATATAAGATTAGGCCTAACTAACTCACTGGCACTATCCAACTTCTAGGTTCATGGCCGCGCGGACATAAGTTCTCCACACATCCCTATCCTGAGATTTTTCCAATCATCCCCTGTAGGCCTATAATCTATTTTCCTCAAATCATTGTTAATGTTACTCTCCCACCTGATTTTTTTATCTACCAATTGGACGTTTTCCTACAAGAAACTTCCATACCCTTCTTTCATTCCCCATTTACGCCACACATCGCAGTCCACGAGACTTAACTGTTCTTATTTTATCAGCTTTCCTATAACGACCATGTAGCTCACTGTTATGTAGTCTTCTCCATTCACCTCTCTGTTCATCAAACATTAACTAACACTATTTTTTTTCACATTTCATTTAGACTTAATAAAAATCGCTTGTTAAAATCAATCACTATGAATTGAAGGGCTTAGTGCAATAACATGATAAGCCACATTGTGTTAAGAAATGTCATTTATTACAATGATAGCTAGGCTATAAACGTAGGCCTTACTGAAATATCCATAAAATCATTTGTAAGTGCACCAGTGATGAGTTAAAACATATAGGCACACAATGTATTAACCACAATACTGTACAATTAGTATTTATAATTTTTTGAAACATTAAAATCCTTAGATATCAGAAAGAACAATATGTGGCTTATCATGTTATTGCCCTAAGCTCTTCAATTGTTTATTTCACATAATCTCAGTTTTAAGCACCTTAACTCTATTTAAGTTATGTAGGCCTAGGTAGGAAATAATACTATGAGGTTTATTTTAATATTGTTGAGTTGTTTCTTGACTCACCTCATACTTCTTAACTCCCTCGTAGATCCAGATTTCGTCACTGCATTTGTGACATTCTCAATGCTGTTCACGTTCACAGCATTGAGAATGTCACAAACTCAGTGATGAAATCTGGATCTGCGAGGGAGTTAAGAAGTATGAGGTGAGTCAAGAAACAATTCTACAAAACCTTAACTCTAAGGCTACAAATAGAAAATTGTCTGTTTTATTTGAATGGGTTATGACCTTAGATTTTAAAGCATCTATAAATAATAATAATAATAATAATAATAATAATAATAATAATAATAATAATAATAATAATAATAATAATAATACTTAGGCCCTACTTACTTACTCACTGGCACTATTGAACCCGTAGGTTCATGGCCGCGCGGACATAAGCTCTCCATACATCCCTATCCTGAGCTAACGCTTTCCAATTATTCCCTGTATAATCTACTTCCCTCAAATCCTAGTTAATGTTATTCTCCCACCTCATTCTCGGTCTACCAACTGGGCGTTTTCCCTCTGGCTTTCCTACAAGAAGCTTCCATTCACGTCTTTCATTCCCCATACGTGCAACATGTCCTGCCCATCGCAGTCTACGAGACTTAACTGTTCTTATTATATCTGGCTTCCTATAAAGACCATGTAGTTCATTGCTATGTTGTCTTTTCCATTCACCTGTCTGTTCATCTCTGTTTGGTCCAAAAATTGTCCTAAGTACTCGTACTTCATTCTCAAATAGGCCTACTTGTAATCTCCTTTTCTCCCTTAAAGTAAGAGTCCATGTTTCGCACCCATATAATATAACTTGTAGAATAATAGTAATGATAATAATAATAATAATAGGCTAATAATAATAATAATAATAATAATAGTAATAATAATATTAATAATAATAGTAATAATATTAATAATAATAATAATAATAATAGTAATAATAATAATAATAATAGTAATAATAATATTAATAATAATAATATTAGTAATAATAATAGTAATAATAGTAATAATAATAATAATAATAATAATAATAATAATAATAATGTCCTACGTATGACTAACTAACACAATTTTTTTCACATTACATTTAGACTTAATAAAAAACACTTGTTGACAAACAATCACTGTGAATTATTGATTTCACATGAGAATATGCAGCCTATAGAAGAGAGAGTTTTGTCTTCACGTATCCACCAACTTGACAATATCTGACTCAGACTTGGGATAAATTTGGATGCGATACAATTTCCCCAACACATTTTATCTCCACCAACACAAACATAACAGCCATAAATTTCTTATCTAAATAAATTTTATTGCCTGTCAAGCAATCGTGTTTTTTTACAACAAATATGAATTCCTTCTTCGTTACGCTTTTACTTTCTTCAAAATTCTTATCTTTATTTTCAAGTTGTTTATCATTATTTACTCCTATTTCTCTTTAATCGCATATTCGCTGTAGCCTATAGGCCTATTCAATTCGGAGTTCCTATGCCAGGTATCATTCTACATAAATTAATACTTATTTACTTACTTACTCACTGGCACTATCGAACCCGTAGGTTCATGGCCGCGCGGACATAAGCTCTCCATACATCCCTATCCTGAGCTAATGCTTTCCAATCATTCCCTGTATAATCTACTTCCCTCAAATCATAGTTAATGTTATTCACCCACCTCATTCTTGGTCTACCAACTGGGCGTTTTCCCTCTGGCTTTCCCACAAGAAGCTTCCATGCAAATCTTTGATTCCCCATACGTGCAACATGTTCTGCCCATTGCAGTTACGAGACATAAATTAATAAATTTAAAAAAATGTTCTTTCAGCAAAAAAAAATATATATATATATATGTAATAAAAAAACAAATATTGTTCTTTCAGCAAAATATATATATATATAGTCCACCGCTGTGGTCTCGAGGTAGCGTGCTGCCTTGTCACGCAGCGGGGCCGCGTTCGATCCCCGGTCGGGGCAGTTTTTCTGGGTGAGGTTTTTATCGGGGTTTATCCTCACCTGTAAGACAAATGTCAGGAAAACTTTAAGGCCCAAACGGTCCCCGAAATCATATGACCATCATCATCATCCTTATCATTATCATCATCATCATCATTCAACGGTGTGGAAAGCAACTGGAAGCTACCACACCTACAATTCCCTAGTAAAGCTGCAAAGCATAGCATGAAAGTGCTATATATATATATATATATATCAATCCATAGTAATTCTGCTCGAGGGCAGATCCTTCACTGCAATCATAGCATTTTCATGCTATGCTTTGCAGCTTTACTAGGGAATTGTAGGTGCGGTAGCTTCCCGTTGCTTTCCACATCGGTGAAGGATGATGATGATGATGATAATGATAAGGATGATGATGATGATGATGACCATATGATTTCGGGGACCGTTTGGGCCTTGAAGTTTTCCCGAAATTTGTCTTACAGGTGAGAAAAAAAACCGATAAAAACCTGACCGAGAAAAACTGTCCCGACCGGGGAACGAAACCGGGCCCGTTGTGTGACAAGACAGCACGCTACCTCAATACCACAGCGGTGGACATATATATGCCTAAAGCCTATATAATTATTCTGTACGTATGTCACTAAACTCCTGCTAATCGACTGGACCGATTTTTATTACATTTTTATGTGTTTTTGAGTAGGTCCCTGGATGGTTTACATTCAAATTGGACCGTCTAAAGGCATTAGGTGTAGGAGTTCACCATAAATGAAAATTTAAAAACCCCTCTAGTAATCACGATTTTCGATGTGTCACAACGAAACTCGGTAGGCCTATATCCTATTAAAATAAAGCGAAGTAGGTATTATCAAAAAATGAGCGAAATCCGACAATTAGAAGTGGAGGTTCACCTGAAATCCGAGTTTAAAAACTGACTAGTTACCACCATGTTTGGTTTGCCTCAGCGTAGCCTATAGGCTACCATACAATTTAATTAATATATTTATAATATATTTAATATATAATATAAATATAGGCCTAATATATTTAAGCGTAACCCTGCATATGTTTGAGCTCGGAAAACTGAAAAAGTAGTTGGTCGATACACTTGAGATTTTGACACAACGTTACATTCGAATACTTGTGTATTTTTATACACAGTGCGATATAGTTAATCGTTTCATTTGAATCCAAACAACCACAGCAAAGTAAAGCTGAGTATTGAATTGAATTGTGTGTTTTGTTGGTGATTCTGTATTCGCTAGAATACTTTTATTTACTTTCCCATTCATTTCATATAATGTTGAAACACAGCGAAGCGTGGACGGGTTTAGCTACACTCTAATTCAAACCAGCAAGTTACTACAGACCTTATTGGCTATGCCAGTAACCCCCTACCTACAGAGGGTAGATGTTGCCAAACTCATAATAACGGTATTTGTTTGTTTAGGGAGGGGTGGAGACGCAAGGTTAGCAGTACTTTTTTCAAATCTTACTATATATTTAAAAAACATAGTTTTTATTTTACGGCATGCAGACTAGTTTTATAGCAAATATGAGAGTCGACACTTTCATACAAGATAGTAGGCCTACAGGTCCGCGTAAGCTCAGTGACAAGTGGTAGGCCTAACTGGTTTTTTTTTTCTTTAAGACGGGGTGGTCTGAACAAACAGATAAATGGAGAAGACTACATTACAATGAACTACGTGGTCTTTATAGGAAGTCAGATATAATAAGAACAGTTAAGTCTCGTAGACTGCGATGGGTAGGACATGTTGTATGTATGGGGAATGAAAGATATGCATGGAAGCTTCTTGTAGGAAAGCCAGAAGGAAAACGCCAGTTGGTAGACCAAGAGTGAAGTGGGAGAACAACATTAACTATGATTTGAGGGAAGTAGATTATACAGGGAATGATTGGAAAGTATTAGCTCAGGATAAGGATGTATGGAGAGCCTATGTCCGAGCGGCCATGGACCTACGGGTTCGATAGTGCCAGTGAGTGAGTAAGTAAGTAAGTATTGTAGTTTATTACAGAACATAGATAAACTCCGGAAGTTTCTATGACAATCAGTAAATTTCCACATGTGCACATTTGGTTTCGAGGTTCGCTGATTCAAACCCGGCCAGAGTCGATTCATTTTTTGACGGCTTAAAAATCCTGATCATAGTTTTTTTTCGTAATGTGGGAGAGCTCCATTTTGTTGGAATACGTTAAGTCAAACAACAAATCGAACAAACATCAAAGTTTACGTAATTTAATTGTTATTTTCATTCAATGCCCCAGGTTGTCATTTCGACATTTCTTGTGTTCTCTCCTGGCATTGGCGTAATGTAATGTAACCCACTTCTAAAGTTGGGGCGCCTAGAAGGCGGAGTTACGTTAGTCAACCCGACGATATAACGGGTGATAAATTATAATGAAGCACCAGGAGAGTTCTTAACCTAAACTTAACCTAAATTCCAGACCATGGGCAACCACAGGAACAATTCCCTTTAACCTTTTCACTGCTGAGATATTTCCAGCCTTTGAAACCCTCCTTGCTCAATGCAGGGAGAAATATGGAAAAAGTTTATTTAGGTTCCTAAGAGATGGCAGTATATGCCTGCTTAGTTTGAAAGCAATGCAATACGTATTATATAACTAGCAGGCGTTTGAAGTTGAGAATGGATATACACGCCCATAGCACGGCAAGCATTTTCTTTGCCAACGCATATACCCGTTCGTAGCAGTGTAAAGGAAAAATTCCTATTGGAATCGAAGCCAAGATCTCATGAACATTAGTCAGAAATAATGATCACTAACCCATGAGTTTGGTCGTAATTTAATTGTCTTATTCTTCTTCTTCTCGTAAGGATTAAACCGTCTTGGTCGTTCCGGCTCTAAGTATTATCCTATAGCTGCTGTGTTCATCTCTTTCATGAGCGTCCCCTACCTCTTTTTCCTTCTCTTAGTTGATAGTTCAGACTTTTCCTAGACAATCTGTTGGTATCCATTGTGCAGACATGTTCATACTATAATTTCATTGTTGCCACCATAAAACTTGTTGAGCTTTTCTACCCATGTTTTGCAACAAGCTATATAAACTAAATGAAATATCAAAAAAATACAACATGGAAATATCCTCACAAAAATAAAAAACAATGGCCTTCAAGGGCGCTCATCCAGTTCGGACGAAGATAATATTAGAAAATAAACCAATAGAACAAGTAGTAGGATATAACTTCCTAGGTTGCGAAATATCGTACACAGCGGAAACAGATATAAATAACAAATTAAATAAGTTTAATTATATAACAGGAACACTAAAAAGAACTTATTACTTATGGATCCGAAACATGGACAGTAACAACACAACAATTTGCCAGAATACAAGCTGCTGAAATGAGATTCCTCAGAGCAATAGCAGGATATCAAAGAACTGACAAAAAACATAACACAGAAATAAGACAACAACTAAAAGTAGAGGAATTAAACACAACAATAGAGAAATACAGAACAAACTGGAGAGAACACTTGGCAAGGATGACTGAGAATAGAATACCAAAAGCAGCATACAACTATTCATCACGAGGAAGAAGAAGTTTGGGAAGGCGAAGGAAAAGATGGAAAGAGCAGGAATTTGGAGCCGGAACAGGCTAGTAAATAAGCCTAAACCGTGAAGAAGAAGAAGAAGATGTTTTGCAATAAACGACATTACGATAGATTTAATAGTTTTTTATGTATAAATTTATTTTTGGCAGTCTTGTTTCCGGAAAAGGTGTAGGCCTATAGGCGTCTAATACCGATATTAAGTGGCCCATTGATAGCAAACTTGTGCTACTCCTCTCTTTAAGTATGAGGTAGGAAAGGCAACATGGCTCTAAGTCCACCAGGCTAAACAAATATAAACCTATACTGACTTATAATGAGTTTAGGAAGTCAAAGTTAGATTTTTTCGCTGGATTGAGTGAAACTGGCTTCTGCTACATATGCATTGGGTCGTAAAGTTGGAACAGAGAGCACGGCAGGGCAGTGGCAATGGTTATAGGCCTAATTCCACGGCCTGCACATCACGCAATCTGTGTGAACGTGCTGGAAACGTGAGTTTATCAATCTTCCATTTAACATTTATATATAACTTATACCCGGCGTGAGCTGATACGCTTAAGGAAACCGACTCGTGAATTCCATTTTTTTTTATTTTCATCTGATTGTTTTTAAATTTTATCACATATACTATGTGCTTATAGAAGTGTTTCTATCAAGTTTTGGTGTTTATAAGTAGAATAGTTTCAGAATTATGATTATATATATATATATATATATATATATGTATGTCTGATATGAATGCTTGAGTCGGGATTTGAACTCGAGTCTCTAAAGTCTGTACCTTTAGCGCTCTAACCAACTGAGCTACCCAAGAATTCCAACACGAACATACAATTATATATATATATATTAATATTTTCTAAAAAATTAGTCCTAACGATGAAATTTAAAACATTTTCTCCCCCCGGTCGGGGCAGTTTTTTTTTTTTTTTTGGTGAGGTTTTTATCGTGGTTTTTGCTCACCTGTAAGACAAATGTCAGGAAAACTTTAAGACCCAAAAGCAACGGGAAGCTACCACGCCTACAATTCTCTAGTAAAGCTGCAAGCATAGCATGAAAATATTATGATTGCAGTGAAGGACCTGCCTTTGGACAAAATTACTATGGATGGATATTGGGGTGTCTACCACAAAATATCTGTTTATTATCAAATATATTAATTGATATAGAGCACCACACGCTTTTGATGTAAAATTATTTTCTTTTTGTTGATAACTCTAGTTTTATTCTATAGGGCCTATGTGTTAGAGATGATTTTTTTGTTGACCACTTTAAATTTATCCCAAGCGTGTTGGAAATTAAAATTATTTTTCATTTTTTAGTTCGGTTTTCTAATAAAGCGTGTTGTTTTAGTTTTTTAAAACTATTATTTATTTTTAATTTATTCACCTTATTTGGTTGTAACTTTAAAATATTGTTATTATTATTGTTCACTCATGTATAAGTGTTTGTTCAAACTATGACCTAAATGTAGGTCTAATTTATGTGAAGTAAGGATTCATAAAACATAAGTAAAAACCGCTACTGGTAGCTACTATATTTTATTAATAATATAATAGGATTTTCTTCAATAAATGCTTTAAACTCTGTTTGGTGGAGCAAAAATATTACAAAAAATATAAAATTACAAATATATCAAACCATAATTCAGAGCATTTTAACATATGGTGCTGAAGTCTGGCAAATTCCTACCAGGGAAATGAAAAGAATTTTAAGTACAGAAATGGATGTTTTAAGAAGATCAGCTGGAAAATCTAGAATGGATAGAATACGAAATAAAGAAATAGGGGGAATTATGGATAGAATACGAAATAAAGAAATAAGGGAAATTATGGGTGTACAAGAGGAGCCGGACATCATAGACATTATAGAAAAGAAAAGATTACAGTGGTATGGTCATGTCAACTGAATGCCAGACCAAAGATTGCCTAAAGTTGTTATGGAGTAGATCCCAATGTAAATGAGGAAGAGAGGAAGACCGAAGAAAACTTGGATAGAAGGGGTACAAGCAGCTATGAATATCAGAGGATTGGAGGAAATCGATGGATGGAGAGGAATGGCGATGGGTTTCCGGAAGACTGCGGCAGCTGGATGATGATGATTATGAAAATTTTCTTGGTGATTATTTAACTCATGCCCCAAATGGGAGTCAATGACCAATCACATTTCAATGATTTTTTAATTACTACCAATCACAGTCGTTTTTCACCTCGATTTTATCAGTTTAATTTTATCACTGTAAAATCAAACTCCTCCTTTTTAACATTCTGAATAGGTCATAGCATTATTTCTCAGGAAGTGCATGTGGCTACCAGATTGTATATATAGGCTAGTGCACGAATGTAACCTTATCGTGATTGCGGGAGATAATATAAAAACGTTTGTGGAATTGATTATACCACACAAAAAAGAAACCACTGTTTGCACTTTCTTAAACGTATTTTTTCCCAGGTAATAACGTTCCAGAAAAATATAATTTACATCATACGACATCAGAAATGAATTAATATACAGTTTGATGTGTTTCATTTTTTCTCCACTAGGGTGCACTCTTACAATATTGCGATCCTTTGGCAATAAATAGTATGATCTGATTGCAGTGATAAACAAGTCAAACATAACGTTTCTCATTTGTTTTCAAACATCGCCGTTTACATTAAATATTTAAATAATGATTTGTGAGTAAACAGCTTAATTTTATTCGTTAAATAGTCCTAACAAATGCCACTCTTGATTTCCAAATTCTCTAGATAAATTGGAAATCACTCGTGGCATTACTTATGATAAAATTGTATTAGGCCTATATATAGGCTAGTCAATAAAAACCAAAATCGGCAAATTAAAATTTAAAATAGTCAACTAGTTTCAATAGCGATGCCATCATTTTCAAAACTGATAACACAGGTCAACATGATTTTTGTCTCATGAGTACCAATAGTTGTACTCAATGCAGTTTTTTATGGTGTTTTCAAATATGTATTCGGAATTTCTCCATCACCCACAGTTTTTTATATTTCAATTTCAATTAATGGATTTAAATAATTATTTTTAATAAATGTAAAATAAAACCAAATGAGCTAACTCAGGAGCTAATGAAAAGAGATATCAAGGTAAATGGAATCCTAATATGCTGGCCGATTATAGTTGGACCATAAAGAGAGATGCTCCACAGGCGAAATATAGCAGTTTATGGTGTTTTCAAATACGTAGGCCTATATATGGAATTTCTCCATCACCCACAATTTTTGTTATTTCAATTTCAATTAATTGATTTAATTAATTATTTTTTTAATAAACGTTTTTTCGTCCATTTGTCCATTGTAAAATAAAACCAAAAGAACTAACTCAGGAGATTTCAGCTAAGGAAAAGAGATATCAAGGCAAATGTAATCCTAATATGCTGGCCGATTATTGATGGACCATCAAGAGGGATGCTTCACAGGCGAAATATAGCAGAAATTCGTCATTTCTTACTTTCTAGGTGAGTCCGAATGTTCGAATATTGTGTAGTTACGAATGTGGAAAATATTAAAGTGTTTGAAATTATAAATGCCTGTCTCTCGGAAACCTGGCGTGATGGAGAAAACCGATTCATATTTTAATTCAGAAAAAAAAAATACTATCTCGAATCACATATTTTTCTTTCTGAGACAAAAAAAAAGTTTATTTTTTTGTTTTTCAGTGTTATTGACTAAAGAAAAACAAACTAAAATGGGAAAATAAAGTAACAATTAAAAATTTGACTACGTCACCTGACGAGATTAATAATTTAAAATGTAATTTGTACAAATTCCATCAGCGCCCTCTTTTCTTTAACTAGGATTAGATTTATGTCACAAAATAATTTAAAATGATTAATTTCGTCATGTGACGTAGTCAAAATGTTAATTGTTATTTTGTTTGTCTATTTCCGATTGAGGGTCTTTCCACTTTTCAGCGGTTGCCCTTTTACCAGGCGGCTGCTGGCCCTTCACATCCACATGTGTCAATCACAGAGGTAGATGATCAACAGCCAGTGTAGGGGTGACATTTTGTCAGCATATCGAGTCCCCCAGCCGTTATAGCTGGTTCCTCAACCTGCAGCCGCTACTTATTGTAGCTACCCAATTGCCTCACGATGCTGGGTGGGCACCGGTCCCATACTGGCCGAAATACCATGAGAAAATGTCTTCCCCCATGGAGACTCGAACCAGCGCAAGTCCCGTAGCTCTGCGCCAAGGCTTCCTACCTTAACCGCTCGGCTACGGCGCGGGACGTTTGTCTATTTTAGTTTGTTTTTCTTTAGTCAATAATCATCAATCTTGAAAATTATAGCATCGCTATTGAAATAGTTGATTATTTTAAATTTTAATTTGGTGATTTGGGTTTTCATTGACAACTGGGGACCCGGCAGACGTTGTCTTGCCCAAACGTTCAATCCTCGTGTCTTGGTCGGACGATAAAAACATAAGTTACATTTTACCATAAAATTCATTGATTAACAAGTTTTGTAAGAACACTCCTCACTGCCATCTGTTGTGGCTCAAGAAAAGCGCATTACGACATCACATTGTTGTAAAATTAAACAAGTTCTTAGGTCAGTGCCGTCTGCCATCTGTTGTGGCTCAAGAAAAGCGCATTACGACATCACATTGTTGTAAAATTAAACAAGTTCTTAGGTCAGTGCCGTCGTCCTCAACTTATAAGATATGTATGTTTTTTCTCTGAAGGCCTTTCAGAATCTGTATTCCATCTTCAGCAGGTAGTTTCTTGGCCACATTACTTGATGTTCTCGATGCTGGTCCTAATGTAGTGTTGTACGTGACTCTACATTAGGACCAGCACCGAGAACATCAAGTAATGTGGCCAAGAAATACCTGCTGAAGATGGAATAGAGATTCGGAATGGCTTTCGACAAAAAAGCATAGCCTACAGTTAAGTACGGCGGCTCTGACACAAGAAGGTACATTTTAACTTATTTAATTTTATGACTATCCACCTCAACGGTTTTAAACAAATTTTATTGAAGAATGGAAACAAACAGTAAACAGTGGAATTTCAATAACTAGGAATAAAATAATTCAAACAATATTATATGCTGATGATCAAATAATATTATCAGATTCCGAAGATAGCTTACAAATAGCAGCGTATCAATTATTCAAAATTGCCAGCAAATATAATATGAAAATTTCCACATAAAAATCCAAAACAATGGCAATGTGTGGAAAAAACATACAACGGGTGAAAATTGAGATTGATGGAAAAATTATAGAACAAGTGTCAGATTTCTCTTACTTAGGAAGTGTATTTGCAGAGTATAAGAGTGACATTGATTCAAAATTACAAAAATATAATAAAATGAATGGGGTAATACGAAGACATTTTGGTAAACAGATGAGGACAGAGACAAAACTAAGATTACATAACGTCACATCAAAAGCTGCTCTAAAATACGGAAGTGAAATTTGGATTTTAAATAAAAGAAACTCTCATAAACTTCAAGTAAGCCAAATGCGCTTCTTACGATCATTGTTAGGAGTTAATAGACTGGATCACCAAAGGAACACTACTATCAGAGGAAAACTTGGAGTAGCAAGTTTAAATGAAGATATCCAAAGATACCAACAAGAATGGAAAAATCATCTGAGAAGAATGGCAAGAAATAGACTTCCAAAATTGGCATTCCAATATACCCCAACTGGACATAGGGACCAAGGAAGACCAAAACATCGGTGGAAAGATCAAGACCATCTTCGCTAGGTTTACCGTACAGGCCACATGGCCTAAAACGAATTTGTTCATGATGATGTTCATGATAATGATGATTATTAGTATTGATAACATTGTTGTCGCGCGGAATATGTCGGTAATGCAGATTACTATATATCAGACATAAAAAAGTCCTTTTATCCGATCGCAGCGCCACCTATTGGGTCCAATTGTGGATCCAAACCATCCAGGGACCCACTCAAATACACACACAATTTTTCATCAAAATGATCCAGTCTTTAGGCAGTTTTTAATTTCAGATTTCAAGTAAACTTGCACTTCTAATTGTCTGAGTTCGCTCACTTTTGTATAATATCTACTTCGGTTTATTTTAATAGGATATATATGCTGAGTTTCGTTGTGAAACATCGAAAATTGTGACCGCTAGAGCGATTTTTAAATTTTCACTTCATGTGAAATCTTACACCTAATGGTGAATCTAAAACATCCAGAGACCGACTCGAACAAACACAAAAGATTTCATGAAAATCGGGTGCAGTTGTGTAGCCCTTAAATTGACAATGTATCCTGTAAGATAGCCTATATTTATTTAATTTATTTAATATTGATTATAAAACAATAGAAAAACAAATGATATAAATTACTTAAATTTGTGTCACATTACACTATAAGCTACAATAATAACTCACGGTTTCCATGATTTTGTTTTCAGTGCGGTCCGTGACATCTGAATAACTGGTACGAGAAACATTTGTTTTCAGTGCGGTCCGGAACATTTAAATAAGTGGCAAGATAAATTATTATTTCGCCAATTTAGGGTTCGGTTAATCGGTATAGG
This sequence comes from Diploptera punctata, assembly GCA_030220185.1. Classification (NCBI taxonomy): domain Eukaryota; kingdom Metazoa; phylum Arthropoda; class Insecta; order Blattodea; family Blaberidae; genus Diploptera; species Diploptera punctata. The sequence continues at coordinate 460,363 of JASPKZ010008375.1, forward strand.
CCCCTACTCACATGCAGTTAATTGAATAAGATTGTTATGATTTTGTTAGAATTAGCACTTACTATCAGCAAGTCCCAAGCAGTAAAATTTACATTATTTCAATAACTGAAAAAAATTATGGGCTCCTGTTTAAAGGGACTGTATAAACATAATAATATCCAGGAATAAATAAATAAAAGAAAACAAAATGCTAAGAAATGTTATTTTTCAATATATAGGCCTAAAGAATTTAAATTCAAAATATCCGACACGTGTAACAAAACAATACCTAACAACCGGTGACTGCTGCTTTGCCTAAAAAATGAAAATTAATGTTTTCTTGTGTTTATAAGTGAAAGGAAAACTTATTATAAATTTAGGGGCCTATATCCTAATTATTTTTAGATACCCCGTGCTGAATACCCGACGTTTCCCGGGAATCTACTTATCCCGATCTTCTTGGCTCAAAGGCGAAAATTATGTGTTTTTTATGTTCAGTCGAATAAGTAATAGAAATATTTATATAGTAATTATATTTAGATATGCTCCGAGCTGATCACTCGGCGTTGCCCAGGATTCTACTTATCCCGATCGTGTAGGCATAAATGAGCTGAAAGACGAAAATTAATGTGTTTTTATGTTTAGTTGAATACGTAAAACGAAAAATTGATAGCCTATTGTAATTATTTTTAGATTACCCGGCGTTGCCCGAAAATCTACTTATCCCGATCATCTTGGCACAAATGAGCTGAAAGACAAAATTCGTTATTGTGAGTTATAGGCCTACGTAAAAGAATTAGGCTTACCACAGTGGGCTGCTACGATTGCCCGGGAATCTACTTATCCCAATTTTCTTGGCAAAGACAAAAATTGTTATTTTGAGTTATTCATAAAAAATAAACATATGCTATCGCAGACTTTTTATAGGCCTAGAGTTTTTTTAGATAATCAATTATGTGCAGGCCTACATTAATTTTGTGTATTTGTTATAGTTTAGGCAGCGTAAGCTATTTAAGCGTCCAAAAAAAGCTACTTTTACAAATGAAGATTATTAAGGGTGTAGGAGTTGAGTATCGCAACTTTCTCATTGCCTATAACCATCCCGGGAAACTCTTGAACATTGCAAAAACCCCATCACAATCGGATGAACTGTATGGCATCGCATAAAATACGAACAAACAAATAGGCCTATAAATTTTTATATAGGCCTATTAGGCTAGCTACGAGTAATAGACCTACCCGGCGTGCGCTGCTACGCCTAAATAAATGAAAATCAATGTGTTTTGATGTTTAGTTGAATGAATAAAAGGAAACATAATTATAAATTTAAATGGTAAAAATTTTAGATAGGCCTACCCCGTACTGATTACCCGGCGTTGCCCGGGAATCTAATTATCTCGATTTTCTTGGCATCAATAAAAAACAAAAATGGTTATTAGTCGTTCAAAATATCTCTGCAGGCGGAAGAATTGCGAAGCTCTCTTTGTTGCTACATGTGACGTCATCTAAGGCAGTGTTCACTGTCAGCCTCCCACGTCTCGTTCCCCTTTGCACTCATAGATAGCAGTGACACGTGTTCTATTCCTGCATAAACACGACTGCAGTGCCCTCCGTCAACAACTGCGCTTACTCTTTAAACGGGTAATATTGTGAGTTATCCGTCATAGATAAACACTTGCTGTCGCGGACTTTTTTGTAGAGTTTTTTTTTTTAGATATTCAATTCTGTTACATTAATTTTGTGTATGTGTTATGATTTAGGCAGCGTAAGCCAATTAAGCGTCCAAAAAAGAATTTCGCGTTTTTTTTACAAAGGACTATTTTAAGGGTGATGTGGTTGAGTATTACTTACTTACTCATTGGCACTATCGAACCCGTAGGTTCATGGCCGCGCGGACATAAGTTCTCCATACATCCCTATCCTGAGCTAATGCTTTCCAATCATTCCCTGTATAATCTACTTCCCTCAAATCATAGTTAATGTTGTTCTTCCACCTCATTCTTGGTCTACCAATTGGGCGTTTTCCCTCTGGCTTTCCTACAAGAAGCTTCCATGCAAGTCTTCATTCTCCATACGTGCAACATGTCTGCCCATCGCAGTCTACGAGACTTAACTGTTCTTATTATATCTGGCTTCCTATAAAGACCATGTAGTTCATTGTTATGTAATCTTCTCCATTCACCTGTCTGTTCATCTCTCTTTGGTCCAAATATTTTCCTAAGAACTTTATTCTCAAATACTTGTAATCTCCTTTCCTCCCTTAAAGTAAGAGTCCATGTTTCGCACAGATATAATATAACTGGTAGAATAAGAGTTTTATATATTTTCAGCTTAACGTTTTTTGAAAGGAGTTGGGACATCAAAAGTCTCTGCAATCCATAATAGCACGCATTTCCAGCATTGAGCCTATGTTTAATTTCTTTGTGTATCTCATTCCTATTTGTGATTATTGTTCCTAGGTATTTGAATTCAGCCACTTCCTCAAAATTTCCCTCATTTGTCCTTGAGTATTACAACTCTCTTATAGCCTATGTTCATCCCGGGAATATCCTGAACATTTTGCAAAAAGCCCCATCACAATCGGATTAACGGCATGGCAGCGCTTAAAGTACGAACAAACAAAGATGCATTTTTATATAGGCCTAGACCTGTTAGATGTACGCACTATAAGTTGATTGCAACATAGTAAGCATGTCATAGCCTATATTGAGAAGTTAGACCAGACTGTCTGTTGTTTTGGTTTCACACACAAACAATTGAATAGTATTAGGCTATGAGGAGTTAGATTTCAGATTGTCTTTTATCCTGGTTTCACACACAAACAGTAGAATAACACAACCTATCTGCGTTGCAAATCTTATCTTATAATGCATAAAAATCCTTGCTCTATCCCTACTGCAATATATAAAAATGAATGATTGTTTGTTCGTACTTTATGCGCGGCCATACCGTTGATCCGATTGTGATTGGGATTTTTGCAAAATGTTCAGGAGATTCCCGGGATGAACATAGACTATAAGAAAGTTGTGATACTCAACTCCTACATCCTTAAAAATTGCTCCTAGTAGTGGAAAACGTGAAAAAAGTAGCTCTTTGGACGCTTAAATGGCTTACGCTGCCTAAACCATAGCAAATACACAAAATTAATGTACACAGAATTTAATATCTCAAAAAGCTCTACAAAAAGTCCGCGACAGCATATGTTTATCTCTTACGGATAATTCATAATAACCATTTTTGTCTTTCATTGATGTCAAGAAGATCGAGACAAGTAGGCCTATGTAGATTCCTGTGCAAGCATAGCAGCACATGGCGGGTATTCTTTTACGGATAACTCACAATTACGAATTTTGTATTTTAGCTCATTTTATGTGAAGAAAATCGAGATAGGTAGATTCCCGGGCAACACCGGGTAATCAGCACGAGGAATCTTAACAAAATTACGATATAACATACATTTATAATTATTTTTCATTTTACTAATTCTACTAATCACAAGAAGTACATTAATTTTTGTCTTTCAGCTCATTTATGCCAAGAAGATCGGGATGAGTAGATTCCCGGACAACGCCGAGTAAACAGCACGGGGTATCTAAAAATAATTACGATAGGCCTATAAATGTTTTCTTTTACTTATTTAACTGAACAGGGGCACGCCGTAGCGTAGTGGTTAAGGCACTGAGCTACAAACCGGAGGGTCGAGGGTTCAAGTCCCGTTGGGGTTAGGATTTTTAATCTGACCCAAACCCTCTGGCGGCACTATGGCCCTGGGGTCGACTCTGCCTCTAACGGAAATGGGTACCAGACGCTTGTTCTGGGGGTAAAGGCGGCAGTCACGCAGGGCTGACAACCCGGCTGACATCAAGTGCCGATTGTCTAGAAAAAGTGGGAGCCTTAATCTCCTACTACCCCAAGAGCCTCCTGGCCTGTTGTGGGATTAAAAAAAACTAAACATAGAACACATTAATTTTCATATTTCAGCTCATTTATGTCAAGAAGATCGGGATAAGTAGATCGGGTAATCAGCACGGGGTATCTAAAGTATATCAATTTATAATTATTTTTTTATTTCCTTTTACTTATTCAACTAAACATAAAAGCAAATCAATTTTCATTTATTTAGGCGTAGCTGCACACGCCGGGTATTAGCTAGTAACTTTGAAGTATAATTTAATTGTATTTTAATATACTTTAAATATATTTAAAATGTTAGCTCCACCCTAACTGTCAAGATGCCATGTATAGGGTTATGCATACATAAGGGTTCATTTTGAAAAGACTCAGTGAGCGATGGAACAAGTCTTTCAGATGTGAGTGGGTTGGTGCGAGGAGCAATAAAAGCAACCGCTATTAAATTTTAGCCTCTCCATAACTTGTATGTTTACCGCACCATTAACTGTGATTTATTTAAAACTTATACACCACGTCCTGAAAACATCAGCTGCGCACAAAGAAAACACTTCATTGAGAAAGTCTCCTTCATTCTGACCTATATTGTGCAACAACTGTTCAAAGTTCTTAATTCGAATATTTATTGTCAAAATAAGAATGGGAATTTGCAATTTAACTGGGAAGGACCACCTACGAACACAAGTTGGTGAAGTTAAATTTATAAGAGCAGGTTAGAAATTAACAGATGAGAAAAGAAGAAAGAAAAGAGAAAAATTAAATAATACAAGAATCAAATTTAGCCTATCTAGGCCTAATTATATATGTCCACCGCTGTGGTCTCGAGGTAGCGTGCTGCCTTGTCACGCAGCGGACCCGGGTTCGAACCCCGGTCGGGGCAGTTTTTCTGGGTGAGGTTTTTATCGGGGTTTTTCCTCACCTGTAAGACACATGTCAGGAAAACTTTAAGGCCCAAACGGTCCCCGAAATCATATGGCCATCATCATCATCCTTATCATTACCATCATCATCATCCTTCACCGGTGTGGAAAGCAACGGGAAGCTACCACACCTTCAATTCCCTAGTAAAGCTTCAAGCATAGCATAAAAATACGATGATTGCAGTGAAGGACCTGCCTTCGGGCAGAATTACTATGGATGGATATATATAGGCCCTATATATATATATATATATATATATACACATCGGTTGTTTAATGTCTTTCACATTATCCGATTTCTAATAGGCCTACCTAATTGTATCGGTCCATCTGATCATCTGGTTGTAGATATTTCTCCTTCATGTAGGCGTATAAATATATTCTCTGACTCCAGGAGGTTTTAGGTCTTCCTCTGTCTCGTTTTCCCTCAAGCTTCCATTCCAAAACACATTTTGGTAGTCGATCCTCTTCCATTTGCTAGACATGTCCATACCATCTTAATTGCTGAGTTTTAATAGGCCCCTATAATCTAAAATAGTGCCATTAATCTTTATTTTCTCCCTTATAACTGATATCTAATTTTTCTTAATTTTTAAATTATGTTTATATATGATAGTATGTCCTTGTGGTCTCGAGGTAGCGTGCTGCCTTGTCACACAGCGGACCCGGATTCGATTCCCGGTCGGGACAGGCTCCTGGGTGAGGTTTTTTCGGGGGTTTTCCTCGTTTGTAAGATAAATGTCAGAAAGCTTAGGGCCCAACGGTTCCCGAAAATGATCCGGCCATCATCACCATCCTTATCATCATCATCATCCTTCACCGGCGTGAAAAGCAACGGGAAGCTACCACACCTAGGCCTACAATTCCCTAGTAAAGCTGCAAGCATAGCATGAAAATGCTATGATTGCAGTGAAATACCTGCCCTGGGGCAGAATGGCTATGAATGGATATAAAAATAAGTACAATAATACATTTTATTCAATAGCCTAATACATTTTGTACCCAATTATTAGGCCTATGCCCGAAGAGCAAGTCCTCATGCTCGGGTGCAGTTCAGTTACAGAAATAATACATAGGCCCTATATCATCATCATCTTAAGGCACGACAACTTCAAAAGTGGAAGTTTTGTCCTTCTCAACAATCCTCCTCCATGCCAATCTGTCTCTTGCCATATTCAAATTAGTCACTTTCATTTTCCTTAGATCGTTCATTGTGTCATCCTCCCATCTGATCTTCGGTCTTCCTGCAGCTCTGCCTCCTATAGGTTTCCATTTGTAGAGTTTCTTGACCAGTGTCTGATCATCCATTCTTATCAAATGTCCAAGCCAACCAATTCTAAGAGATATTATATGGTTTACTATGTTCTGATGTTTGATTAACCTAATTTGTTTAGTTCGTTATTTGTTTTGATTCTCCAACAGTTATCAGTTCCTCTATTTGATCCAAATATTCTTCTTAAAATGTTCCTTTCAAAAATTAGTAATTTCTGTTATATTGTTTCTTTTAGGATCCAAGTTTCACTGGCATATGTAACTACTGGTCTAATGAGTGTTTTGTATAACCTTATTTTTGCAGTTTTTGATATTAATTTGCTTTTAAATAAGGTTCTATTTGCGAAATAGAATATATACTTTTTTTTTGTACAATGCCACCAGGTTGTCTTTTATGGCATTTCTGGCTTTCCCTCCTGACATTGGCGGAATTGTAATCTATTTCTTAGGTTGGGGCACCTGGAAGGAGAAGTTACATTACTATTTAACTCCTGCCCCAAATGGGAGTCAATGACCAATCACGTTACAATGATTTTTTTATTTATAACCAATCACAGTCGTGTTTCGCCTAGAATTCACCAATTAATGTTTATCATAATAAAGAAAGCACCTCCTTTTTAACATTCTGAATAGGTCATAGCATTATTTTGCAGTGATTGACTCACTAAGAAATAAAACTACCAGATTGTATATATAGGTCCCTAGTGCATGAATGTCAACACATACCGAATGCGGGAGTTAATATAAAAACATTTGTAGCAATTGATTATACCACCAAAAAAAAAAGAAACCACTGTTTGCACTTCCTCAGCCCTTAAATTGTCAGTACAATATTTTCTCGTGCCAGTTATTTAAATGTTCCGGACCGCAAGGAAAATAAATTCATGTTAAACTGTGTTATTATTACACATTATTGCGTAATTTGACATACATTTAAGTAATTTTTACTCGTTTGTTTTTCTACGGATCTAAAAACAATATTAAATAAATGAAATCAATGTATCCAATAAGATACATTTTTAATTTAAGGGTTAAATGTATTTTTTCCCAGGTAATAACAATCCAGAAAAATATAATTGTCATATTTACATCATAGGACATCAGAAATGAATTAATATACAGTTTGATATGTTTCATTTTTTCTGCACTAGAGTGCATTCTTAGAATATTGCGTTCCTTTGGCAATAAATAATATGATCTGGTTGCAGTGATGAACAAAATAAGCAAATTAAGCGTACCAATCATTTCTCATTTGTTTTCAATCATCGCCGTTTACATTAAATATATAAATATTTTAAAATAACTATAGTTAAATAATGATTTGTGAGTAAACAGCATAATTTTATTCGTTGAATAGTCCTAACAAATGCCACTCTTGATTTCCAAAATCGATAATTTGTAAATCACTCGTGGCATTACTTATGATAACTGGCTGATAAATGATAATGAAGCGTCTTCCAGACATGGGCAACCATAGCAAATATGTCATTAACCGACCAAAGTCAGTTGTAAACAAGCATATTATCCACATTTATCACATAAGATGGACCAGGTTGTGCTCTACTCTCTTAATTGAATTAGTTGAAATAAAATGGCCGTTTTACATCCCCTCCGCATGAACATCTGCACTCAGCTGAAAATTCAATCACCCTCTCAGCAAGTTTTTTTCTTCAAGGACCTCCCCATTTTATTCAAGCAAGCATACACGGGTGGCTGTATTCTTCTTTGTTGTGACGACCAACCAGATGCAAACCAAGGGGTTGGTCTGTCTACACAAAAAACACTTGCATTTATATGAGGGAAGCCAGATCACAGCCAAAGTCATGGCGTCTATTTAAACCTTAAATCAACAATGTTTTCTATATCATAAAATAGTTTAATTTATTTAGGGTAGATGTAAAAGTGATCATATAGTTAAACCATTTTTGGGGATTTTGTACCACCTTGCCAAATTCAAATAAATAAAACGGAAAAACACGCAATTCATTGTTGCATATCTGAATAATTATCATAAGTAATGCCACGAGTGATTTCCAAATTATCGATAAATTCACGTCTCACGAAGTGACGAGTGAATTTATGTAGAGAATTTGGAAATCAAGAGTGGCATTTGTTAGGACTATTTAACGAATAAAATTAAGCTGTTTACTCACAAATCATTATTTAAATATAGTTATTTTTAAATATTTATATATTTAATGTAAACGGCGATGTTTGAAAACAAATGAGAAACGATTGTTACGCTTCATCTGCTTCTTTTGTTTATCACTGCAACCAGATCATACTATTTATTGCCAAAGGATCGAAATATTGTGAGAATGCACTCTAGTGGAGAAAAAATGAAACACATAAAACTGTATATTAATTCATTTCTGATGTCCTCTTCTTCTTCTTCTTCTTCTTCCTTCCAAGTATTAGGCCAAGGCCTGTTACAATCCTATAGAAAATTTTCCCTCCAACGTTTCATAGGACGGCCCAGTGATCTCCGTCCTCTTGATATATAATTATAAACGGCTTTGGGGATCCGATTTGAACTCATTCTTTCAAGATGGTGTTTCCAATTTAGTTGGTACTGTTTAATATATTCCAAAATTGGCGTAGTCTTCAATTCTTTTAAGATATCGGTGTTCCTTTTCCGATCCCATCTGGTGTAACCCGCTGTTCTGCGCATGAATCTCATTTCACAATCCGTTATTCTGCTTTCATGTTGTCTTTTTAGTGTCCATGCTTCACCACCATAGGTCAACGCTGGTCTAACCAAAGTGTTATATAAACGTAATCTGGTGTTTTTTTTGTACAAGGGATGGTTTCATAACTTGATTAATAATTCCCAAAATTTTATTATAACTAGTAATTTTTTCAGGGATATCCTTTTCATCCCAGATAGAGAGATAATATCCAAGATATTTAAATTGATTAGATCTCTCTAAAATTTTATTCTGGAGACAGATTTTACTTTGTATGGGGTCCTTCCCATGAAATGCCATAATTTTAGTTTTGTTAATTGATATTTCTATGTTAAATTTGGCTGCTATTTTTTGTAAATTATAAATTGATTGTTGCAAATCATTTTCGGAAAGTGCCAGAAGAGCTAAATCGTCTGCAAAAAGAATAGCATCGAGTTTGAGGTTCCTATTGATGGGTATATATCCCATTTTTGTTTTTCTCCATTCGTTTATTATTCTATTCATATAGGCCCTATATAATGAAAAGCACCGGTGAAAGTCCACATCCCTGTCTTACTCCAGCGTTGATCTTTTTCCAAGAAGATAGTTTTTCATCTTGTTTAACAGAGATGAATTTTATTGACTCGGAAACTAGGCCTACTTCGCCGATTTGAATGGAATTTTTTACCGTCATTCAAATAAATAGTCTGGGACAATTAAGCCTAACGTAGCCTATATAACATAGGCCTATTACCGAGCCCGAGCTAAAAAAAAAAGGATATCGGTGCACCTAAAAATCACTTTTTGATGCCTAAATGGTTTGCGCTTCCTAAACCACGACAAATACGTCAAATTAATTTTCACGGAATTGAATATCTCAAAAAATTCTACAAAAAAGTCGACAACATAGGCCTCTGTCTATCTTTTACGGATAATTCACAATAACCATTAGGGCCTATTGTCTTTCAGCTCATTGATGCCAAGAAGATGGGGATAGGTAGATTCCCGGGCAACGCCGACTAATAAGTACGGGTTAGACCTATCTAAAAATAATTACGATATAAATTTATAATTATTTTTCTTTCCACTAAACATGAAGATGATTTACAAATGCTATTGCACAAATTTAGAATCATTGCAGCAAAATATAACATGAAAATCTCAACAAATAAAACCAAATCAATGGCAATATCCAAGGACCCACGACGTGTTAAATTAGAAATAGAAGGGACAAGTATAGAACAGGTCATGAAATTCAAATATTTAGGAATAGAAATTAATAGCAGCAACAGAATAACAGATAAAATCCTCCATCAAGCAAATAATGCAAACAAAATATCGGGATGTTTAAACAATACTGTTTGGAAAAATAAAAATTTAAGAATAGATACAAAAGTAAGAATTTACAAATCTGTCATAAGACCAGTTCTAACATATGGTTGTGAATGCCGAATAGAAACTCAAAAAACAAAAGCAAAATATAACATGAAAATCTCAACAAATAAAACCAAATCAATGGCAATATCCAAGGATCCACGACGTGTTAAAGTAGAAATAGAAGGGAAAAGTATAGAACAGGTCATGAAATTCAAATATTTAGGAATAGAAATTAATAGCAGCAACAGAATAACAGATAAAATCCTCCATCAAGCAAATAATGCAAACAAAATATCGGGATGTTTAAACAATACTGTTTGGAAAAATAAAAATTTAAGAATAGATACAAAAGTAAGAATTTACAAATCTGTCATAAGACCAGTTCTAACATATGGTTGTGAATGCCGAATAGAAACTCAAAAAACAAAACAAATCAATGAAACAACCGAAATGAAAGTTTTAAGGAAAATCGTAGGAAAATCGCTGAGAGAGAAAATTCGCAGCTCTGTTATCAGAGAAGAATGTGAAATTGAACCTATAAATCTTTGGATAAATGATAGAAGACTAAATTGGAACGATCACATAGATAGAATGGAGAACAGTAGATTAGTGAAGAAAGTACGTGACTGGACACCTCAGCAGAAAAGGCCAATAGGAAGACCACAACTACGATGGAAGGATGTCACAATACCCCGGACCTGTAGTGAATGAATACGCAACAAGCTGCCAGCTTTCATGCGTAGATGAAGAAGAAGAAGACATAATAATACATTTAATTTATTTAGGCTCAGCAGCGCACGGTGGGTATTAGCTAGTTAGAAATAAAATTATATTTGCCGATGATCAACTGGTTTTAGCGCAAGACAATTTTGATATGGAATTCATGATAAAAAGGTTGAAAAACACATATGAATCATGGGGTCTCACAGTAAATTTACAAAAAACAGAATATCTGGCAATAAATAGCAATGAAAGAGAAAATTTAATATTGGAAGAAGGAATCCAAATAAAGCAAGTGAAACAAACTAAATATTTGGGAATGATTATGGATAACATCGAAGGTATAGGCAAAGAGAACATGAAACATAGAATTGAATTGAGTAGCAAAATGATATCATTGTTAAATTCCATATGGTGAGATAAGCATATTTGGAAAGACACAAAAAAATATAGGCTATTGGTAAAACATTGGTGGAATCTGTTGCAATGTACCGAAGTTAGGTATGGACAATCAATAAGTACTACAAGAATAGACTAATAGCTCTAGAAATGGATTATTTACGAAGAAGTGCCAGAAAGTCTAAATTAGAACATGTCACAAATAAGGAAATTAGAAACATAATGGAAGCAGAAGAAAGCATAATTGAAAGAATTGAGGAGAAGGAATTAAAGTGGTTAGGACATGTTTTAAGAATGGAAGATGAGCGATGGCCAAAGCAACTATATGAATGGCATCCGAACAGAAAGAAGAAAAGAGGAAGACCAAGGTTAACATGGAAGGAAAACATGAAGACAGTAATTCAAGCTAGAGGGCTAAACATCGAAGATTCCCAAGACCGTAGGCTTTGGAGGTTTGGCACGGGAAGACGGCAGCAGCTGTAAAAACCCGAAGATACATAGATAGAGAAATAAAATGACGTACATTGCAAGAATTAAAAATTCTGTAAACTTCTCAAATGATCCACAAAACTTCATTTTCAGCCCTTGTATAGTAAAGAGCTATTATTTTATTCTACAGTCTGCTGGGGAATTAGCAGATGTATCGAGAAGTGAGTGTAAAATAGGGCGATGGAATCGGGAACGTGAATTAATGAGAGTACTAGAAAGGCACAATCGGTCGGCACCACAAGCCAATTATGATAAAATCAGTTTGAGCATGTGACATGCAGCCCATGTGCTATTGACATGCACACATATACATAGCGATATTTTTATTGCCTACTGTTGCCTGCTTCAAAATGTGTAAGCCTATTCAGGTGAAATATTAATTTGGTTCGTTAGAAATGTTATTTTAACTGGCGTTTAATCAAATTAATTCATTAAATAGATTTCTCTTACTTAGGAAGTGTATTTGCAGAGTATAAGAGAGACATTGATTCAAAATTACAAAAATATAATAAAATGAATGGGGTAATACGAAGACATTTTGGTAAACAGATGAGGACAGAGACAAAACTAAGATTACATAACATCACATCAAAAGCTGCTCTAAAATACGGAAGTGAAATTTGGATTTTAAATAAAAGAAACTCTCATAAACTTCAAGTAAGCCAAATGGGCTTCTTACGATCATTGTTAGGAGTTAATAGACTGGATCACCAAAGGAACACTATTATCAGAGGAAAACTTGGAGTAACAAGTTTAAATGAAGATATACAAAGATACCAACAAGAATGGAAAAATCATCTGAGGAGAATGGCAAGAAATAGACTTGCAAAATTGGCATTCCAATATACCCCAACTGGACATAGGGACCAAGGAAGACCAAAACATCGGTGGAAAGATCAAGACAATCTTCGCTAGGTTTACCGTACAGGCCACATGACCTAAAACGAATTTGTTCATGATGATGAATTCATTAAATAGATTTGAATTCAGATAATCAACACTTTATAAACCCAATAGGCCTATAGGACCAACACTTTGAGCTTTTCCTAAAAAAGTATTTAGGCTAAATATTTTGTCTTTGTCTTTTATAATAATAATAATAATAATAATAATAATAATAATAATAATAATAATAATAATAATAATAATAATAATAATAATGATTTTACTTTTTAAATACAGATTTTCAGTGTTTACTCATCTCTCTGTGCCTAAAGATTTATTTTCCTTCTCCACTCGTCTCTATCCATCCACTCCATGTCCTCCAGTCCCCTTATTCTCATTCAGGCTCTTATTTCTTGCATCCACGAGTTTCGAGGTCTTCCTTTCCTTCTTCTTCCAGATGGACAACATTCCAATGTTTTTCTAGGTAACCTTTCTTCTTGCATTCTTCATACACGCCCATGCCAATTTAATTGCTTGTATCTTATATAACCTACTATTGGATACCTAATATTTAATTTTCTCGTATGACAGTATTTCTATTTTTTTTTCTAATTTTGAACATCTTGCTGCTCTCCCCAAGAAATCCATTTCCATCGACATACGTTTTTGTTCTAATTTTTTGTTGAATTTCCAAACTTCAGCTCCATTTATGTGACAGCACTAATAATAATAATAATAATAATAATAATAATAATAATATAATAATAATAATAATAATAATAATAATAATAATAATAATATATTACTACAACTATTAGGCCTATTATTATTATTATTGATATTATTATTGTTATTGTTATTATTATCATTATTATTATTGTTATTGTTATTGTTGTTATTATTATCATTATTATTATTATTGTTATTATTATTATTGTTATTATTATTATTATTATTATTATTATCATTATTATTATTGTTATTAAGTTACTATTATAAGTTTATATACGTAGGCCTATATTACGATGCGGGGACAAGTGTGCTCTCTAGCGGGAATTCTTTAACCAACCTATTTTTTTTATCAGTACAATCAGGTTGTCATTACGACATTTCTCGTATTCTCCCTTGGCACGGCGTACTTGTAACCCACTTCTGAGGTTGTTTTTCCACATATTTTGAATTGTGGTGGGCCATAAACAGTACAGCCAACCTGTCTTAATCTTCAGTAACTCCAAAACTGATGTATTAATAGTTTTACCCATTTTTAACTATAAAGATTCATTATATAACTTTTTATTGCCTGGATCTCTTATTTATTGTTAATGTACATCTACTTCTTCTTCTTCTTCTTCTTCTTCTTCTTCGCGGTTCAGGATTTTTTTGCTAGCCTGTTCTGCCTCCAATTGCTGCTATTTCTATATTTTCTTTGTCTTCCCGAACTTCTTTTTCCTTATGGTGAATAGTTGTATGCTGTCTATGGTATTCTGTTCTCAGTATCCTTGCTAAGTGTTCTTTCCAGTTTGTTCTGTATTTCACTATAGTTGTGTTTAATTCCTCTACTTTTAGTTGCTGTCTTATTTCTGTGTTGTGTTTTTGTCTGTTCTTTGATATCCTGCTATTGGTCTGAGGAATTTCATTTCAGCAGCTTGTATTCTGGCAGACTGTTGTGTTGTCATTGTCCATGTTTCGGATCCATAAGTAATAATAGGAACTGCCATTGTCTTGTATAATTTCATTATAGAGTCTTTTCTGGCTTTATTTATCAAAGTTCTTTTTAGTGTTCCTGTTATATAATTAAACTTATTTACTTCGTTATTTATATCTGTAGTCGGCCGCGGTGGACTAGTGGTTATGGTCCCGAGGGTAGCGGGTTCAAACCCGGCCGGGGTCGATGGATTTTTTTAGGATGGAAAAATCCAAGGAGCAAGTCCTCCGGGAGGGACTTTAAGCCGTGGGTCCCGAGTCTGAATATTTTCAGGCTCGTAAAAGATCCTTAAGCCTGAATGAAAGGCCTCTAAGCAAAATTTACCGAATTTTCCCGTCCCAGTACTACCTTGGTTTCCTAGATGTCAGTATGAGGCGGAACGCTGGCCACGTACCATTCAAATGACATCTATACGAAAGCAAGTTTAACAAAATTAGTATGTTTCAAATTCTTCCCTGTAGGGGGAGAGCGCCTAAATCTCTGTTAAGGGAAACATGGGGCTTACAAGAATTTATATCTGTTTCCGCTGTGAATTAGGCTATATTTCGCAACTTAGGAAGTTATATTTTGTCATTTGTTCTATTGGTTTATTTTCTAATATTATCTTTGTCCGATCTGGTTGAGCGCCCTTGAAAACTATTGTTTTTTTTCTGATGATATTTCTTACTTACTTATTTACTCACTGGCACTATCGAACCCGTAGGTTCATGGCCGCGCGGACATAAGTTCTCCATACACCCCTATCCTGTGCCAATGCTTTCCAATCATTCCCTGTATAATCTACTTCCCTCAAATCATAGTTAATGTTATTCTCCCACCTCATTCTTGGTCTACCAACTGGGCGTTTTCCCTCTGGCTTTCCTACAAGAAGCTTCCATGCAAGTCTTTCATTCCCCATACGTGCAACATGTCCTGCCCATCGCAGTCTACGAGACTTAACTGTTCTTATTATATCTGGCTTCCTATAAAGACCATGTAGTTTATTGTTATGTAGTCTTCTCCATTCGCCTGTCTGTTCATCTCTCTTGGTCCAAAAATTTTCGTAAGTACTTTATTCTCGAATACTTGTAATCTCCTTTCCTCCCTTAAAGTAAGTTTAAATGAAATGATATTTCATATTTCATATTATGTTTTTTTTTATATTTCGTTTAATTTATACAGCATACCACCATTCTTTGTTACCGCACGTAAAACTTAATTTCAGCATCACGACTTCCATCTGCACTAATTATTATTGTCCCCAAATATACATAGGCCCTATTCGTCACATGGTTTTATTTTTTCCATGTCCGTCTTCAAAAATCAGATTTAAGTTTATTTCGGCTTTTTTTATTTAAACAGTGAACACCCAAACGACGAAGAAATATAGTTATTTAGTGATGCTGAATGATAATGGAGACAAAGAAAGATACATACGGGGTGAATCATAAATATGGCTATACGTTTGATCGCGTTGTGTGATGAAAATATTACCATTACAGGAAATATGAAATTACCGTTGGAAAGGCAATTATTCAAATTACAACAATGGAAAAGAACAAAACAGTTCAGAACTTACGTCATTAGCCAAAAATGGCGTTGAATATGCAACAGGAAATTACAATTGCTGCATGGGCAATAATGTATGCTAATGATCGTGAGGCCGCAAGACGGGCAAGACGTGAGTTTAACGTAGCATTGCAGCCGTCGACTGTGGGGAAGTGGAGAAAACGACTGCTGGAAACGGGAAGGATGCAGAAAAATCAAACCTCCTGGAAGGCCTCGCATTAGCACGGATGCAAAAACAACGAATACAATTGTGGAGGCGTTCGACGCTAGCCCACAAAAATCAACCCTCCAAGCTGCACGTGAGCAGTGATTTGTTTTGTTTTGTTGTATTGTTGTAATTTGAAGGATTCCCTTTCCAATGATACTTACTTACTTACTCACTGGCACTATCGAACCCGTAGGTTCATGGCCGCGCGGACATAAGCTCTCCATACATCCCTATCATGAGCTAATGCTTTCCAATCATTCCCTGTACAATCTACTTCCCTCAAATCATAGTTAATGTTATTCTCCCACCTCATTCTTGTTCTACCAACTGGACGTTTTCCCTCTGGCTTTCCTACAAGAAGCTTCCATGCAAGTCTTTCATTCCCCATACGTGCAACATGTCCTGCCCATCGCAGTCTACGAGACTTAACTGTTCTTATTATATCTGGCTTCCTATAAAGACCACATAGTTCGTTGTTAGTAGTCTTCTCCATTCACCTGTCTGTTCATCTCTCTGTGGTCCAAAAATTTTCCTAAGTACTTTATTCTCAAATACCTGTAATCTCCTTTCCTCCCTTAAAGTAAGAGTCCATGTTTCGCACCCATATAATATAACTGGTAGAATAATAGTTTTATGCATTTTCAGTTTAACGTTTTTTGAAAGGAGTTGGGACATCAAGAGTCCCTGCAATGCATAATAGCACGCATTTCCAGAATTGAGTCTATGTTTAATTTCTTTGTGCATCTCATTCCTATTTGTGATTATTGTTCCTAGGTATTTGAATTCAGCCACTTCCTCAAAATTTCCCTCATTTGTCATTAGCTGTCCATTTCCATTATGTAATGAATTTCTACGTGTGACCATATATTTAGTTTTACTGATATTTCCTTTAGTAATAATATTTTCGTCACAAAATGCGATCAAACGTATAGCCATATTTCTGAATACTAAATTGCGGATGAATTAGATTACAGTATCATTGACCTATAATAAACAGAGACTAATCAGATATTCTCAAGTGTGCATGCACCAGGTAGCTTATATAAATATTTGTTCACAGTGTTTAACATATAAGTATTAATGAGGCATAACAAAAGATAATATGAACAGAAATATGCATAGATCTTTATCATTTAATGTTATTTATAAGTTAGCAGCTAAATACATTATATAATGGAAATGGACAGCTAATGACAAATGAGGGAAATTTTGAGGAAGTGGCTGAATTCAAATACCTAGGAACAATAATCACAAATAGGAATGAGATGCAAAAAGAAATTAAACATAGGCTCAATTCTGGAAATGCATGCTATTATGCATTACAGAGACTCTTGATGTCCCAACTCCTTTCAAAAAACGTTAAGCTGAAAATATATAAAACTATTATTCTACCAGTTATATTATATGGGTGCGAAACATGGACTCTTACTTTAAGGGAGGAAAGGAGATTACGAGTATTTGAGAATAAAGTTCTTAGGAAAATTTTTGGATCAAAGAGAGATGAACAAACAGGTGAATGGAGAAGACTACATAACAATGAACTACATGGTCTTTATAGGAAGCCAGATATAATAAGAACAGTTAAGTCTCGTAGACTGCGATGGGCAGGACATGTTGCGCGTATGGGGAATGAAAGACGTGCATGGAAACTTCTTGTAGAAAAGCCAGAGGGAAAACGCCCAGTTGGTAGACCAAGAATGAGGTGGGAGAACAACATTAACTATGATTTGAGGGAAGTAGATTATACAGGGAATGATTGGAAAGCATTAGCTCAGGATAGGGATGTATGGAGAGCTTATGTCCGCGCGGCCATGAACCTTCGGGTTCGATAGTGCCAGTGAGTTAGTTAGTTAGTTAGTTATACTGCATGAGCTCCTACGCCTGAATAAATGAAATATTAAGGGCGTGGTGTATTAAGATGTTAGGTCTAATTATACAATTTTTTACCTGGTAAGTCAGTCGGGCTCAACTAAGTATTAAACTTCTTCAAAATTCTTGTCCATCAGAAGTAAGTGAATTAATATATAATTATAGAATATTCACCTGAAAGGTCCGTCTCCTCAACTTAATTAATCATTTAACTGTAGCGCTTTCGGGACTTGTCCCATCATCGGCAGGATTCAAAACTGGTGTTTCACTGAAGATCTGGTAGAGGGGGTTGCATGTATTGGGTTCGTTTTCGTTTATCAGGCTGTCGATGTTGTGAGCTGCTTTCATGATTTCCATCTCTTCCAGTACGTTTATCTTCGCTAGATACATGCAACCCCCTCTACCAGATCTTCAGTGAAACACCAGTTTTGAATCCTGCCGATGATGGGACAAGTCCCGAAAGCGCTACAGTTAAATGATTAATTAAGTTGAGGAGACGGACCTTTCAGGTGAATATTCCATAATTTTATATTAATTTTGAATAATACCTCAACGGAACACATCATGAATCTTATAAAAGTTGAGAAGTAAGTGCTAATTTACTATAAATTGGTTTCAGAGACCATTACTTGCTTTCCGTCATCTGATAAATCTCTTAATTTAGAAATTCAATTGATAAATTTATTTGTTCAAATTCTCTCAATGACGAATGGCTTATTCTAATAAGGAGGCCTTTCGAAAACAATGTTTCATCTCTTCGTTTTAACTGGAACTGATGGCTGATGGTGTTTGGAGGCCTTTCAAAACAATGTGTCATCTTCTCCGTTTTAACACCATCAGCCAACAGTTCCAGTTAAAACTCAGGAGATGAAACATTGTTTTCGAAAGACCTCCACATTAGAATAAGTAAAACACCATCAGCCATCAGTTCGAGTTAAAACGCAGAAGATGAAACATTGTTTTCGAAAGGCCTCCAAACACCATCAGCCATCAGTTCCAGTTAAAACGCAGAAGATGAAACATTGTTTTCGAAAGGCTTCCAAACACCATCAACCATTAGCCATCAGTTCCAGTTAAAACGCAGGAGATGAAACATTGTTTTCGAAAGGCCTCCACATTAGAATAAGTAAAACACCATCAGCCATCAGTTCCAGTTAAAACGCAGAAGATGAAACATTGTTTTCGAAAGGCCTCCAAACACCATCAGCCATCAGTTCCAGTTAAAACGCAGAAGATGAAACATTGTTTTCGAAAAGCCTCCAAACACCATCAACCATCAGCCAACAGTTCCAGTTAAAACGCAGGAGATGAAACATTGTTTTCGAAAGGCCTCCACATTAGAATAAGTAAAACACCATCAGCCATCAGTTCCAGTTAAAACGCAGAAGATGAAACATTGTTTTCGAAAGGCCTCCAAACACCATCAGCCATCAGTTCCAGTTAAAACGCAGAAGATGAAACATTGTTTTCGAAAGGCCTCCAAACACCATCAACCATCAGCCAACAGTTCCAGTTAAAACGCAGAAGATGAAACATTGTTTTCTAAAGGGTTCCAAACACCATCAACCATCAGCCATCAGTTCCAATTAAAACGCAGAAGATGAAACATTGTTTTCGAAAGGCCTCCATATTAGAATAATTTGAAGAAGTTTAATAATTTAGTTGAGGACGACTGACTTACCAGGTAAAAAAAAAAATATAGTTAACATCTTATTACATAACCTCAACGGTGTTTTAATATGAATTTCAAAAGTGTTGATGCCTTGTATACTGCGTAGAACCAAACATTGCGGTTGCTAGAGTCAATTTTAAATTTCTGATTTCTGGTCATCATCATCTTTCTTCACGGATCAAGTATTTGTCTGTTCCCATCTCACATCTGTTCATCCCAGCGCTTTCTTGGTCTTCCTACCGATCTTCGTCCTCCAGGATCAGTGCCATCTTTCGTATTCTATCCTCTGTCATTCTTGCAGATGTTCTATCCAATTGTTCGTGTGTTCTTCTATTTGCTCAAGAAGTGGTTGTATTTTAAGTTCCTCTCTAATATTCTCATTTATAACACGTTCTTCTCTTGTACAACCTTCCACAGCCCGCAGGACCCAGGCCTCACTTCCATACATCATCACTGGTAGTGGCATCGTTTAGTAAAATCTTAGCTGCGTATCCTTTCTTACTTTGTTCCTTAGTGTTAGTCTGATTTTTCTTCTTAATAGGGCGCTACAGCTTCAATTGGAGAATGATTTGGTCTTCTCAACGAGTTCTTTCCACACTTTCCTATCCTGGACATATATGTTCCAATTGTTTACTTACTTACTCACTGGCACTATCGAACCCGTAGGTTCATGGCCGCGCGGACGTAAGCTCTCCATATAATCTTAAGCTCAATTTACTTATTCACAATTTACATTTTGAAGTTGAATTTTTAAAATAATCAACAATAAAATATTCATCACTTTGAATATCACGCGACCTCACGTGACCTACTTCAAGTAAATAGTTCAAATTCCATAGGAATGTCGTTCCATTAAATATATTAATAAAAAGTGAACTGAGTACACAATTGTATTTTCAGTAGGGATTGTTTATTATTTTTTTATCCTTGTCTTTATTTATGTGTATATATATATTATGTCCACCGCTGTGGTCTCGAGGTAGCGTGCTGCCTTGTCACGCAGCGGGCCCTGGTTCGATCCCCGGTCGGGGCAGTTTTTCTGGGTGAGGTTTTTATCGGGGTTTTTCCTCACTTGTAAGACAAATGTCAGGAAAACTTTAAGGCCCAAACAGTCCCCGAAATCATATGGCAATCATCATCATCCTTATCATTATCACTATCATCCTTATCATCATCATCCTTCACCGGTGTGGAAAGCAACGGGAAGCTACCACACCTATAATTCCCTAGTAAAGCTGCAAGCATAGCATGAAATTGCTATGATTGCAGCGAAGGACCTGCCTTCGGACAGAATTACTATGGATTACTATGGTTATATATTATAGGCCTATAGGCTATAGGCTAATTCTTCTGTACATGTGTATGTCACTGTACTCCTAAACGACTGGACCGATTTTGATCAATTTTTTTATATGTGATTGAGTGGGTCCCTGGATGGTTTAGATTCAAAACTTGGCCCTCTAAAACCATTAGGTGTAGAAGTTCACCTGAACTGAAAATTTAAAAATCGCTGTAGCGGTCACAACATGCGTTGATTCACAACGAAATTAATTATATCCTATTAAAATAAACCGAGGTTAGGTACGATACTCAGATTTTGATCCATCCATAGTAATTCTGCCCGAAGGCAGGTCCTTCACTGCAATCATAGCATTTTCATGATATGCTTGCAGCTTTACTAGGGAATTGAGTAGGTGTGGTAGCTTCCCGTTGCTTTCCACACCGGCGAAGGATGATGATGATAATGATAATGGTAAGGATGATAATGATAAGGATGATGGTCATATGATTTCGGGGACCGTTTGGGCCTTAAAGTTTTCCTGACATTTGTCTTACAGGTGAGGAAAAACCCCGATAAAAACCTCACCCAGAAAAACTGCCCCGACCGGGGATCGAACCCGGGCTCGCTGCGTGACAAGGCACACTACCTCGAGACCACAACGGTGGACCAGATTTTGATAACGTGGCTGAATTCAAATGCTTAGGAACAATAATTACAAATAGGAATGAAATGGAAAAGAAATTAAACATTGGCTCATTCCTGCAAATGCGTGCTATAATGCATTACAGGGACTCTTGTCATCCCAACTTCTCAAAAAAAAAAAAGTTAAACTGAGATCTCAGGAAAATTCTTGGACCAAAGAGAGATGAGCAGACAGGTGAATGGAGAAGACAGCATAACTGAGCTTCGTGATATATATGGGAAACCAGATACAATAAGAACAGTTACATCTCATAGACCGCGATGGGCAGGGCATATAATGGAAATTGGGAATGAAAGAGAGGCATGTTGGTAGACAAAGAATGAGGTGGGAGAATAATATTAACCATGATTTGAGGCTAGCAGATTATACAGAGGATGATTGGAAAACATTAGCTAAGAATAAGGAAGTAACGAGAGCTTATGAACGTGCGGCCATGAACCTACTGGTTCGATAGTAACAGTGAGTTAGATATTTAATGATTTGAGCTATTGAAGATCAAGTCAAAGCATTCAAGACTGAAAGTGTATAAAACACTGGCTCTTCCAACTCTTTTGTATGGTAGCGAAGTATGGACGTTGAAACAGAAGGATGTACAGAGACTTAGATCTGCTGAAATGAGATATCTTCGGAGGACTGCAGGATACACACTACTAGATCACAAAAAAATGAAGACATCTTAGAAGAATTACACATGGAACCTTCAGAAAACAAAATTTCTGATTATAAGTCAAGATGGATGCAACATGTGCATCGAATGGAGGATCACAGAATACCCAAACACATGTTAAGGTATCAACCTGCAGGAAGAAGAAGACCAGGACGTCCATTCAAAAGACTTCTGGATGGTGTTTCTCTTGAGGCCGAAACAGGTCAACAAATGGCCTAAATTCATGAATGTACTATGATGATGATGATGATTATGATGATGATGATCAAGCCACTGAAATGAAATTTTTAAGATCCGTAAAAGAATGTACACGCATGGATAGATTACATAGGCCTAATGAATCAATAAGAAGTAAACTGGAGATATTTTCAATGCTCGATAAACTAGAAGAGCACAAATACCGATGAAAAGAACATTTAGACAGAATTGACAATACAAGATTACACAAAAGGATCAACGCCTACAAACCGCATGGAAAAAGATATTTGGGACGGCCAAGGAAACGATGGACTTGAGACCGGAACAGGTCGCATTGACCTAATCCTGGAAAGGAAGGAGAAGAAGCTATTGAAGAATGTCATTAAATAAAACATTAAAAATTTCGGAGTGCCTAACTTAGTGCTTTGATAAGAAATGTAAGTGGAAAATGAGTAAGAGTAGCAACAAGTCGGACTACAGAGGTAATTAAGTTGGAATGACAAATAAGAGGCACCACCTCGCGCAAGAACAACAAGGCAGAATGCCTCGTGACATTTGCTCGCTCACTTCTTGTTATAAATTGCGTTCTCGCCTGTTCGTTACTCATATTTTTTCTTTTCTCTAGCGAAAAAAGAGAGGAACGCGTGTTGTAGGAACAGTGCTGCTGCTGTCTTTGTGATCTAGACACTCACTTGTTTCTAACATCTGGCAATGTTGCATTTTTTATTAGTTGAACGTCGACTGACACTTTTCAAGGCAATTAACAAATCACTGTAACTTTTTTTAATAAATCTGTTTGTCTCTTTAATTGAACAACAATAGCAAGGCCTGTACTATTGTCCGGCTCGTTCAGATGTTTATTAAATGTAGGGTCAAATTACGGAGGCCTAGTTATGTACGCAAGAAGTGAAGTAAGTAGTACATTACCACTCCCTATCCGCTCGTAAAGTGATCCTCAACAAAATAAAACCATGTGACCTGCTCTCTTTTCATTAGTTATGGACACCGACGTACGATGTAGAAGCAATAAGTACGCGAAAAAGTAGTTCCCTTCATTGAATTCAAAATATGTCCTCTGAATTTAATACACTTGTTATTCTTCGTGATTGAAAATAATAATAGTTAAGACATAGAAAATAGTCTCAAATATACCTAATCAATAGGGCAAGGATTTTAATGCAGTACAAGTTAAGATTGTGATATAGTATAATTAGAAGTAAGACTTCCGACTGTCTTTTATCTTGGTTTCACATACAAACAGCTGAATAATATAATGAAAAGTTAGACTTCTGGCTATTTTTTGTCTTGTATCACATAAGTTACAAACAGTTAATAATATAATGAGAAGTTTGATTTCTGTCTGTCTTTTGTCTTGGTTTCACATAAAACAGTTGAATAATATAACGAGAAGTTAGGCTTATGACTGTCTTTTGTCTTGGTTTCACACACAAACAGTTGAATAATATATACTATTTGTGTTGCAATCCTAACTTTTAGTGCGTTCAAAATCCTTGCCCTACTATTCAATAATTACAACTTAAAGTAGATTATAACATATGTATGATGCACTTGAGTCATGCTTCAGTCGATTCTGATGCAACAAAATGGCTGAAGGTGTTGTGTCTTCTGTTGCTGCGTCGCTATCTAAATTTTTAAAACACAAGTCCGGCAAACCTTCGATTAGCTAGTGGTAAAAAAACAGTTATTTTAAATGTATTTCACAAGTTCAGCGAAAAAAATCTCACCAGC
Source organism: Diploptera punctata (assembly GCA_030220185.1). Lineage (NCBI taxonomy): Eukaryota > Metazoa > Arthropoda > Insecta > Blattodea > Blaberidae > Diploptera > Diploptera punctata. Next base: position 484,580 of record JASPKZ010008375.1, read on the forward strand.
TTTCTTTTAATCTACCCCATTCAACGATCACATGTCTTATTTACTTCACACGTGCTCCCTGGTCAATGTGACAGTAATTGTGGCGCGAATGGCGGAAGGATACAATTGGTGTTTGTTTATGTTAAGATTACTCTAAGAGCGGATAAAATGTAGTCGAGGACGTGTCTGAACCCGAGCAAACGAGTTCGAGACTAGAAATGTATTTACTTCCCGAATTGCTTATATAATTTTACTCACTCCTATACCAATAATTATGTTTAATTTTTATATTTCATGTGAATTTATATCTTGGAAGAGTTCAATTGTTTGATAGCAAGGTAATGTTGATAAAACAACTGCAATTGTTTATTGTTGTCTGAATTAGTGGCAGACATTTTAAATAACACTTTCAGACTGCATATTAATTACAGATATGATTAATTGTGATGTAGAGGAAGCGGCGAATGCTGCGATTCATTTTCTATTATCAGCAAAGTCGAAAAATATCATCATCATCCGGTATCATGGCAGCTGCCGCCGTCTTCCTGAAACCAAACGCCATTCCTCTCTGTCCATCCATTGATCTCTCTCCAATCCTCTGATATTCATAGCTGCTTGTACCCCTTCTATCCAAGTTTTCTTCGGTCTTCCTCTCTTCTTCCTTTCTATTGGGATCCATTCCATAACAATTTTAGACAATCTTTCCTCTGGCATTCTTTTGGCATGACCATACCACTGTAATCTTTTCTTTTCTATAATGTCTATTATGTCTGACTCCTCTTGTACACCCATAATTTCCCTTAGGCCTATTTCTTTATTTCGTATTCTATCCATTCTAGATTTTCCAGCTGATCTTCTTAAAACATCCATTTCTGTACTTAAAATTCTTTTCATTTCCCTGGTAGGAATTTGCCAGACTTCAGCACCATAACTTAAAATGCTCTGAATTATGGTTTGATATATTTGTAATTTTCTATTTTTTTGTAATATTTTTGCTCCACCAAACAGAGTTTAAAGTATTTATTGCTTGTTTTGTTTGTGCGATTCTATTTTTAATTTCCACTGTGTTATCGCCTGAACGATCTAATTTTGTTCCTAAATAAGTGCATTCAATACTAGGTTTTAGTTCTTCCCCATTGTTGAAATTTATATTTTCCATTTCTTCTCCTATACACAGGTATTTAGTTTTCTCAATGTTTATATAAAGTCCCCATTTTTCATATTCTTCTTTTAGTTTTTTAGCCATATATTCTATGTCATCGTGGTCTTGTGCTATTAATACCTGATCATCTGCAAAATATATATTAAAAATTTAACAATGTATTATTCAACATTAGAGTCCCTGTAATTCATAATAGCACACATTTCCAGAAATGAACCTATGTTTAATTTTGCTTGTGCACCTTATTATTGTTTGTAATTATTGTTCCCAGGGATTTGAATTCAGCCATTTCTTCACAATTTGCCACATCTGTCAGTAGTTGTCCATTTTGTTAAACTTGCTGAATTCGCTAGTCTCAAGTTGGCTGAAACACTTTGAGTTATGGAGAATAACAACGTAAGTAATCTCATAAAATAGTGGAAAAGCTGAGGGAGAGAAAAAACATTGAAAAAGGGCTTTTGCCTCGTTAGTGAAGGCCACTAAGGATCGGTTCGCGTGCCGGAAGTCATAGAGTTCGAGCATTCTCAATTTCCGTTCCAAGTCTCATACAGTGGGGAGGCGAATGAAAGAAATCAATCCATGACCTAACCCATATTATGTAGTCGGATTTCAGCGGAGGAAACAGCCCAAGCCATTTTAACAACTCCAAAAAAAGTTTGGAATATATGTTCTTTAAATGTCTATTATCTGTCAGAAAAGAACAGGAAAATAATTCTGTTTCGTAAAGGGCATGTGTCATGTCTTCTCGGCTTTTGTCTACAAGAATCATCGAATGATTAAAAATATAAAACCCGAAAACCTAGGAACAATAATCACAAATAGGGATGAGATGCAAAAAGAAATTAAACATAGGCTCAATTCTGGAAATGCGTGCTATTATGCATTACAGAGACTCTTGACATCCCAACTGCAATCAAAAAACGTTAAACTGATAATATATAAAACTATTATTCTACCAGTTAGGCCTATATTATATGGATGCGAAACAAGGAGTCTTGCTTTAAGGGAGGAAAGGAGATTACGAGTATTTGAGAATAAAGTTCTTATGAAAATGTATGGACCAAAGACAGATCAACAGACAGGTGAATGGAGAAGACTATGTAACAGTGAACTACATGGTCTTTATAGGAAGCCAGATATAATAAGAACAGTTAAGTCTCGTAGACTGCGATAGGTAGGACATGTGGCACTAATGGGGAATGAAAGACGTGCATGGAAGCTTCTTGTAGGAAAACCAGAGGGAAAACGCCCAGTTGGTAGACCAAGAATGATGTGGGAGAATAACATTAACTATAATTAATATTAATATACTAAAAATCTGATCTGTTGTAGACCTGTTTCTTCTAAATCCACATTGATGATCTCCTAGAATGTCATCAATATAGGGAGTAAGTCTGCTTACTAATTGGCCTATATTTGTTAGAATTTTGTACGAAGTTGAAAGTAATGAGATGCCCCTGTAGTTGTTGCAATCAGTTTTATCTCCTCTCTTATAAATTGGTACGATAATTATTCTTTCCATTCATCTGGAAGAACTTCTTTTTCTCAAATCATACTAAGGAGCCAGCGTATCTTGTCCATCAATTTTTCTCCACCTGGTTTTATCAGTTCTGCTGGGATCTCATCTGAACCTGTTACTTTATACATCTGAAGTCTTTCTATATGAATATAAATTGGTTTTGCATCACAAACGTATTTGAAGGTCCTAAGTGTGGGTTTAAAGGGCCTGCTGCAGGGCAGGTCTGTGAGTGGTGTAAAACATTAAACTCAATTTCCCGCTATTTTTGTTTTTTGCGAGCCTTATGTTCTTTTTCTCTGAAACTATTCATCCCAGAGAAATGAATTTTTCACAGGCTATTTGTCTGGTACTTAGGCATAAATTGGCAATTTTTCAACATTTTAATGTTATTTATAATTTATAAATTATTTAGCTTTCAAGATGCACCAAAAAATAGCATTGTTTTTAAAAAAAATTCTTACTGTTTCATTTTTAATACTCTGTTCTGGAAAAAAAAGTCATTTTATTGTCAAATAGTGTATGTACAGGGTGAATCATAAATATGGCTATACGTTTGATCGCGTTGTGTGATGAAAATATTACCATTACAGGAAATATGAAATTACCGTTGGAAAGGCTATTATTCAAATTACAACAATGGAATAAAACAAAACAGTGTAGAACTTAAGTCATTAGTCAAAATGGCGTTGAATATGCAACAGCAAATTACAATTGCTGCATGGGCAATAATGTATGCTAATAATCGTGAGGTCACAAGACGGGCAGGACGTGAGTTTAACGTAGTATTGCAGCCGTCGAGTGAGGGGAAGTGGAGAAAACGACTGCTGGAAACAAAAATTGCGGCCGCTAGAGCATTAACATTCACACACACACAAACAAACACACACAGCCCCTGACCTCACAGCATGTGACTATTGGTTGTGGGGTTATTTGAAGGAGAAGGTTTATGCCCGGAAACCTCAAGACGTCGACATGCTGAAATTAGTGATTGAGGAAGAAATTAGAGCTATTCCTCTAAACATGTATCTTAGCGCAATGAATGACTTCCCAAAGCGTTGACAATTATGCTTGGATGTAAACGGTGAACAGTTTAATAAAGTGACTTGCTTAGTGTTGTTGTAAGTGATTTGTTTTGTTTTGTTCTATTGTTGTAATTTGAAGGATTCCCTTTCTAATGATAACATCATATTTCCTTTAATAATAATATTTTCGTCACAAAATGCGATCAAACGTATAGCCATATTTCTGAAACACACTGTATATGTAAAAAAAAAATCTTCTACTCTTAACAGTTCTTCTGAAAAGGAACATTAAAATTTGAACATTTAACATGGCGGAGATACAAGATACCTTCTCCCCTTAAATAAAAATTCCGTGAAAAATTGAGAGATGAGAGTCTCAGCTTACAGAAGACGGCGATGGGATGGCATAGAGAGCTTGGTTGTTGAAAAATACAGCTTTGGAATAACTGGCGAGTTTAAAATCCGAGTTGGCCCGAGTTTATAGCAATGTTGCACCTAGGCTATACAACCCCCAGCTCCTTCCTAAACAAATATTATTTGCGGCTTGCCCACACAGTGGGGTCGAGGGGTCGAGGTCAGCGGTTATATAGCTAGTAGCAGATGACGTAACTCTGAAATAAGATATTTATAAACTATCATAAACCTTTGTTTGGTCTCCAAACAGTGACGTTGCGCACAGCCAGGCCATCTGCATTTACAATCTGACTAAATAACATCCCTTCCTTGACAAACACACGGTGTTATTGTTAAAATCTGCAGCGTATTTGTTCTTTAGGTCTAACTATTTTAAATCGGCACAAATATATTAAAGATAGGCTCAATTCTCGAAATGCATTACAGGGATTCTTGTAGTATCAATTTCTCTTAAAACATTATGATCAATAACTTCCCTCAATGCAATATTGTGGGATAAAAATATAAGTAATAAAAATCATAATCAGCTTCTTGTAGGAAAGCCAGAGGGAAGGCGCCCAGTTGGCAGACCAAGAATGAGGTGGAAGAATAACATTAACTATGATTTGTGGGAAGTAGATAATACAGGGAATGATTGGAAAGCATTTAGCTCAGGATAGGAATGTGTGGAGAGCTGATGTCCGCGCGACCATGAACCTACGGGTTCGATAGTGCCAGTGAGTAAGTAAATAAATACTAGCGGTGTAAAGAGCAGTGATTGGTTGTGGCAGACGTCCACTCGCACATCAACTATTTCCTTATTGGCAGTAGAGGGCGAGTATCTCCCTTTATCCCTCGTACATCCTAAACGTCAGGGCCGGAGACTCAGCGGCTGGAATATAAAGTCAATTTTAATTTTTGGGTTTCAGGTTAACACTCAGTGCTAATGGTCGGATTTCGCTGAGTTTTGGATGATGTCTACCTCTGTTTATTTTAATAGAATGTACAAATTTTCGTTGTGAAACATCAAAAATTGCGACCGCTAGAGCTGTTTTTAAAGTTTATTTTCGGGTTAACTGCTACACCTAATCGTTATAGAGCGTAATAGTTAACGGCTAAACATGGACGTATTCAAATGAGACATTGTTTCAAAATTTCAAGTCAATCGACCAATTACTTTTCTAGTTTTGCGAGGACAAACAGACGCAGGTTGAATTTATACGTACAAAGATATGAAAAAAAAATGTTTTATACCAAGGTGTTCCCTTAATATGGCAGAGCAGTTGTAGGAGCGCAACGTAAAGTGATCAATTATGTGAGGCGAGAACATTACTTACTTGCAAGCCAAGCTCATTCACGTACTTTTTTTCTCTCTCCATACAACACGCAAACATGGAGGTGGGTTAATTTGGTGAAACACAGTAATAAACATTATTACTTTTATTCCATAGACAGCGCTGTTAGTCAACCGATTTGATCGTCAACAATTTGCTTGTTCAAGAGGGAGGTCAACGATGAATCATTAATCTTACAACTCCCCCCCCCCCTCTCCACAAGAAATGTAACAACTTCACACTTGCTTTCACAATCCATGGCACTCAATCCCACCCAATGCCACCATTATAAGTGTCATGTTTATAGTATGTAGCAATGACTTGGCAAAAAAGTAGATTTCCAAATTCAAACCTTTTGTTAAATAACTGAGTGTGAAGATCATGTATTACCACAGTTTCCAATTTAAGAAAAAATCAGTGGCGGTTATTCCTGTGAAGCTAGACAAGCACCATGCGCCACTTCAACTGCTTTTATACTATTTAAAAAATTGTATTGTGTCAAATTGTTGTGCTGGCTTTTGAATGTTCTGGGGCCACCTCGAAAGTCAGGTGTGGTGGAGAAAGATTCATGACCTGACGATTTACGAATAACCGCGGAGAAAGTTTAATTTGCATCTATAGCTGCATTCTGGAAAAATCGGTTCTCGATTCTTCTACTCGAGATATTTTTCGACTGGGTGCCCAGAAATTCCGAACCTCGTATATATATATATATATATATATATATATGTACACCCATATACATACTCAGTCGATATTCTTCTCGAGTAGAAGTATCGAGAATCGACTTTTCCAGAATGGAGATATAGACGCATGTGGAAGATTCTCCTCGGGCTCACCTATTCAGCAGGATGCTGGCGCAAGACTCCAGCCTGAACAATAAAAATTCAGAAAGGGTAACGGGAGGGTTGTAATCCTCCCTCGCGGCCACAGGTCCAACCAAAACAATGGCGGCGGTATGGGCAATGGAAGTAGAACCATGTGTGTCGAACCTGAAATACAACCTGCAACTTACGTAACACCGTAGAATAATTAGATTTTCACTCGTCTCATCTCCATAACACTGGAATAGCGCAGTATATCTTTCAGGTCGCGGTGTTTAACACAGCCTGATAAGAAAAGTCTGGCATATAAAAATTCCTCAAAGTAAATAATATAAGCAAGAATAAAACTTTGTAAATACAATGAAAATATCTGGAACTATAACTAATTTTACAACTTTAAGTTTTGCAGTGGAGGGTACTAATTATTAATGCAATTTAGAATTAGTTATTTTCCCACTCTGGATTAAATACTAAAATATAGTAAAAAAATCGCTTGTAATTTAGGTTGCGAGCCGCCACTGCAAAAAAAAAAAATGCTACAAATCATAAACTTAGGCTTATGTTAAATAAGATTGATGTCTTCTCGGTGCCCGTATACATTCATCTGCACTATTGATGGCCAGACATGAGTCATCTCTCAAACAATGCAACCAACAGGGTTCCACATCGAATATTTTTAATTAAACAGACAGCAACTTTGCAAATAACAACCTTGTGATCTAACACGATTCACTGTTATAACTTTCTTCATTTCTCTAACTTATTTAAAGACGTCTTTAACATCTATGGTCATATAGCTTTTATTTACTTTACTGTTTGTATCGAATGACACTCTATTATGTATCATTAATCAACATATATATAATTCATAATTGTTATTGCATGTATAATTTAACCTGGTGAAGTGGAAGAGAACACCTTACTGTCTTAACTCCATCAGGTAAAATAAATAAATGAATAAATACATAAAATAATCAAAATGGCACCCAAGTAGTAGAGTGCGAGTAGGAAAACAGTTGGTAATTCTATGCCAGGAGTCTACCTGTAAATATTCCAACAGACAAGTGACTGCTAGCTTCATGTTAGCCAACATGATAAAACTAATGTCCGCTATTACATTGCATTTTATTATATATTTATTGATCTTTGTACCACATAGCCCTATTAGGAATATTCTGCATTAATTTTATTTTGTTTGTCTCATTGAGTAGGTGTGTTGACCGCATGCCATTCATGACATCTATTGGCAAATAAGGTAACTAAAAATTAACTTGGTCTAGTAACTACTTGCAAAGGAGAGGTTATGGCTCAACAATGGGCTACGTCATTGTAGATAGATTTAACATTTTATTTTGTTAGATGAGAAAACGGACAAGTTGCAGTACCCGGATTAGTTACATTTTATAGGATAATTTGCCGTACCTTAAGGTTTACTTGGGTTTACTTTTTTTAAAATTAAAATTAAAATGTGAAGTGATACTTTGAGGTAGTTTCAATATACAAATGAGTTAAAGAAAATGTTCTATACCCCATTTCATAAAGTTCCGTATTTTCACGATACCGGCTTCGAAGGTATTTTTACCTTCATCTTCAGTCAAACTCCAACTCTTAAAATTTTGCCGTTAACATCATCTTCCTAACTGCCATCTGGTGCCAATTTTATGAATTCGGAGAATAAATTTTGGTCGCCGGGAACTTTAAAATTTATTGTTCTACTCGTATATTTCTGAACGTATGTTATATTCTTTCCCAAACTGTTAATTCCAAATGCTTCTCTAAATGTTTCAAAAATTTAGATTATTTTTCGGATTTTGTGATTCTCTAGTAAATTTTGAGGTGCAATTTGCGATAAAAAGAACACTTTTAGAAATATTAAAAATGGTGAAACTGTAAGTAGGCAATTGCAGCTCATTGTTAGTTAGAGAATCACAAAATTGGAAGAGAAACTAAACTTTTAAAACATTTAGAGAAGCCTTTGGAATTAACAGTTTGGGAAAATAGGCCCCTATATACATTCAGAAGAACAAATGCACATTTTTAATGCCCCAGTTTGTCCTTTTTGGACATATCTTGTGTTCCCTCCTGGCATTGACGTAATTGTAACCCACTTCTGAGATTGGGGCGCCTGGAAGGCGGATTACATTGCCCCGATGATATGATGGGTGATGATAATAGTGGAGAGCCAGGAGAGTCCTTAATCCTAAGCTTAATCTAATATGAATATGAATGATGATGATTGCGATAACCAAATGATGTTCGGACCGTTTGGGCCTTAAGGTTTCCTGACATTTGTCTTACAGGTAAGGAAGAACCCCGATAAAAACCTCATCCAGCAAACTGTCCCGACCGGGGATCGAACCTGGGCCCGCTGCACGACAAGGCAGCACGCTGCCTCGAGACCACAGAGGTGGACGAAAAACAAATATAGAACCATGATTTTTAAGTTTCTGGCTAGCATAATTTGATTTCCAAGTTCGTAAAATCGTCACCTGATGGCAGTTCGAAAGATGGTGTTAACGGCAAAATTTCAATAGTTGGAGTTCGACTGATGACTAGAGTCAGGAGTTTTATGTAATAAAACATAAGATTGCAATATTGAAAGTAGGCCTATGTATTATTCAACTGTTTGTGTGTGAAACGAAGATAAAAGACAGTCAGAAGTCTAACTTCTGATTATACTATTCAACTGTTTGTGTGTGATACCAAGACAAAAGGCAGTCAGAAGTCTAACTTCTCATTATATTATTCAACTATTTGTATGTGATACCAAGACAAAAGAAGTCAGAAGTCTAACTTCTCATTATACTATTCCACTGTTTGTATGGGAAACCAAGAAAAAGACAGTCAGAAGTCTAACTTATCGTATACTATTCAATTGTTTGTGTGTGAAAGCAAAACAAAAGAAATAAGGAAAGGATTTTAATTCACTAAAAGTTAAAATTGAAACACAGATATCAGGCATATAACTTATATTATTCAATTGTTACTGTGTGAAACCAAGACAAAACACAATGAGAAGTCTAACTTTTCATTATATTGTTCAACTGTTTGTATGTGAAACCAAGACAAAAGACAGTTAGAAGTCTTACTTTTAATTATACTATATTAGATCTTAACTTTTACTGCATTTCCTTGACCTAGTCATAAGTCTAACTTCTCATTATACAGTGTGTACATAAAATAATATAGCAGTTTCAAGTAATAATATTATCACTCAGATGAGGCATAAAAAGTTGTGTGTAGACTGAAATGAAACAGGAAAGAAGATAGTTTTAGTTGTGTGGATGAGCGGATAGCTTTCTTTTGTTTCTATGGAAACAATAATAACAAAGATGGCAACTCCTCAACAGAAAGCGTTTTGTATTTTGCAGTTTGAGAGTTGTAAATCAGTTGTGACAGTTGAATGTGCGTTTCGTAGGCAGTTTAATCGTGATCCCCCCAATGCCAACAACATCCGTCGATGGCATAATCAGTTCGCAACGACCGGTTGTCTATGTAAAGGCAAAAGTGTGGGACGACCAAGAGTGTCTGAGAAGAATGTTGCTGCTGCAACATTTCAAGCGCGAAGTCAGCGTAATCAGCAGGCTTTAGAGCCTGTAACAATTGTAAACGGTAGGGACGAATATGTAAGCGTTTTCGTAAGACCTTCCACACTGTCATTACTGGATTGGTCGTCATGGTCCAGATGACAGGGTTTATCTCCAGTGGCCTCCTAGATCACCGACTCTCACACCATTAGATTTTTTCATTTGGGGATTTGTAAAGGACAGAGTCTACGTGCCTCTATTGCCCGCTAACCTGTCCAAGTTGAGAGACAGGATTCGAGAATCTGTTGCTGCCATCAATCGATACATGCTTATTAATGTATGGGAAGAATTAGCCTACAGGTTGGATGTGTGTCATGTAACAAATGGGGCTCACATTGAACACTTATGAACTTATAATGTAAACTGGAGATATTACTCTTTCATTTAACATAAGTCTTTTTTTGTCATTGCTAACTAACTGGCAATATCGAACCCATGGGTTCATGGCCGCGCGGACATAAGCTCTCCATATATCCCTATCCTGAGCTAATGTTTTGCAACCATTCCCTCGAATCATAGTTAATGTTATTCTCCCACCTCATTATTGGTCTACCAACTGGGCGTTTCTGCTCGTTTCCCTACAAGAAGCTTCCATGCACGTCTTTCATTCCCCATTCGTGCAACATGTCCTGCCCATCGCATTCTACGAGACTTAACTGTTCTTATTATACCTGGCTTCCTATAACTATTATCCAGTTCACCGTTATGTAGTCTTCTCCATTCATCTGTCTCTTTATCTCTCTTTGGTCAAAAAATTTTCCAAAGAACTTTATTCCCAAATAGGCCCTACTTGTAATCTCCTTTCCTCCCTTAAAGTAAGAGTCCATATTTCGCACCCATATGATATAACTGGTAGAATAATGGTTTTATATATTTTCAGTTTAACGTTTTTTTTAAAGGAGTTGGGACATCAAGAGTCTCTGCAATGCATAACATCACGCATTTCCAGAATTGAGCCTATGTTTAATTTCTTTGTGCATCTCATTCCTATTTGTGATTATTGTTCCTAGGTATTTGAATTCAGCCACTTCCTCAAAATTTCCCTCATTTGTCATTAGTGTATAAACATCCTGACTACTGATGATGAAGGTAAAATGACCTTTGAAACTTGTATCATGAAAACACGGAAATTTATGAGGAGAGATATAAAAAAATATCAAACACATTTATAAATGTGCTACATTTTTTAACAATGATTAATGCATGTTTTCCATTGTAAATATAAGAGACTAAGAATTTGGTTGTGGGATTATAGAGGCTTAGGCCCTATATAAATGACCAGTCCAATGTATCAGAAGAGATTGTAGCGGTAAAGTCACTCAGTGAGACGAAAGGAAAATCAATCCAATTCTTTAATGCTATGGATTGCATTTCTAGCTCAGACTTTGTAAAGCTGGAACATGATTGCAGTTTTTATGGGCATTTTTTACGAGTGTTTGCTGTAGAGAAACGCTGCAGACTCGATTTTACTATTGTGCGGCGGTAGCAGAAAAATTATATTACATCTGGTGTCACATGACCTACATTCCTACCGTTTTAACTCACAGTCGATCTTGGAAATTGATTTAAACACACACAGATATATATATATTTCTCGGGCGATTTAAGGTATCATTGCTTGGCGCAGAGTTACTGAACTTACTCTGGTTCGAGTCCCCGTGGGGTGCAAATTATCTCACTGAATTTCGACCAGTATCAGCACCTTGATGAATTTTGGTTGCTACAAAGAATAGCTGCTACTGCTTGAGAGAAATGATGGCTAAACTTGACAATCTGTGACCTGACTTTTTTACTCCCGTCAAATTGTATTTTTAGGGTTTCATTTTTCAAATTATTTTCCACCATTTACAATGATTTTTACACTTTCTCTAACGATTATTTCAATATATTTTTTCTACATACGTAGCATGAAAACGTGACAGCCATACTAATTTTAATGAATATTCTATGCAACAACACAGAGTACTAATTAACACATACACATATTTTGAGGAAGTGGCTGAATTCAAACACCTGGGAACAATAATCACAAATAGGAATGAGATGCACAAAGAAATTAAACATAGGCTCAATTCTGGAAATGCGTGCTATTATGCATTGCAGAGACTCTTGATGTCCCCACTCCTTTCAAAACAACGTTAAGCTGAAAATATATAAAACCATTATTCTACCAGTTATATTATATGGATGCGAAACATGGACTCTTACTTTAAGGGAGGAAAAGAGATTACGAGTATTTGAGAATAAAGTTCTTAGGAAAAGTTTTCGACCAAAGAGAGATGAACAGACAGGTGAATGGAGAAGACTGCATAACAGTAAACTACATGGTCTTTATAGGAATCCAGATATAATGAGAACAGTTAAGTCTCGTAGACTGCGATGGGCAGGAAATATGGCACGAATGGGGAATGAAAGACGTGCATGGAAGCTTCTTGTAGGAAAACCAGAAGGAAAACGCCCAGTTGGTAGACCAAGAATGAGGTGGGAGAATAACATTAACTATGATTTGAAGAGGATGATTGGAAAACATTGGCTCATGATAGGGATGCATGGAGAGCTTATGTCCGCGCGGCCGTGAACGTACGGGTTCGATAGTGCCAGTGAGTTAGTTATTATTATTATTATTTTCATTATAGGCCTATAATATAAACAGCATTTTGGCTTAGAGCCACCGATAACTTACAATCGAACCACATGTTGATTATCATCCTCGATTAATATCCGTTGCTATGAAATTTAAATGACCAATATTTGCAATAAATCCCTAAATCTATGTTAAAAAACATATTAATAACATTAAAATTACCAAACGTTTATTAAAACTGGGTGTACACTTACTTATCACTCCCTAACGCCAATCCAACCAGCGATAACCCAAAAAAGCGATAGAAAAATCATAGATTAAGTGATATAACCTGTGGAGAAAATAGCAGTTAGCATCACAATATTGGCTAACAGTGTCATAATATTGTGATTTGCACATTTAAATAAATACTTCAAAATTTCTAATAATGTTATAAAAATTGTTTTAAAAAGTTTAAAATATTAAATAATGTTAGTAAATACAGAAGAAGAGCTATAGTTTACAACAATATAACTGAAAAATCAAGCGCTAGTAGAAGTGCAGTTGAGCCTGGATCTCAATAGAAAGGAGGAAGAGAGGAAGACCGAAGAAAACTTGGATAAAAGTGGTACAAGCAGCTATGAATATCAGAGGATTGGAGGAACATCAATGGATGGACAGAGAGGAATGACGTTTGGTTTCCGGAAGACTGCGGCAGCTGCCATAATACCGGTTGATGATGATGATGATATATATAATGGGTACCACCTGTTAGAAAAAAGAGGAAAACCAAAAGTAAACTAGCTTAGTAGTGTTTCAAACAGCATGAGCGAAGAAAATGATTGGACAATGTAGATTGGAATGAACAGAGAAATCTTGAATAGACAGACAGTAGATTAATTGGACGTAGAAATATTATATGAAACTTGATAAACAAAATAAATGAATAGCGTATTTATGAAGAATGTGCCTCTTGGATTTAAATATAAGTAAATATATTTAGAGTAATATAATGTATGGTTAAAAACTATAATATAGTTACCTTGTAGGTCCGTCTCCTCAACGTAAGTTCTTTTAAAACTCTGTAGGCCTTTCGGGACTAGTCCCATCATCAGAAGAATGCATTAGGTCCGTTCTTGATGACCCTTGTTGAAGCACTGACTTGGTTGTCAGAATTTTGTACAGAGGATTGTGTGGACTGGGTGTGTATTCATTGAGAATCAGGTTGTTGTTGATTTCTCTTAGGATTGCGATTTCCTCCATTATATTTATTCTCGTTGGAATGTTTTCTCTATGTACTATTGTGAGGGTGTTATCGATGTTATGCATATGATGTTCAGCTTGAATTACATGTTTTGCGTTTTCCTCCATTGTAAATGAAATCTCTGAAATGTTCCTTGAATCTAATGTTGAAGCTTCTGTTAGTTTCCCAATGTAGAATTTATTGCGGTCTGTACATGTTAATTTGTAGATGCCTTTATTGTTGAATTCATCTATTTCTTCGATGTTGTTGTTTATTAAATTGTTTAATTTGTTGTCAGTTCTGTAGGATATATTAATATTCTTATCGAGCTTTTTTATTGTGTTGGTCAATTTTAATGTTTCTTTAATATATTTAGGTTTAAAATTATAAAAATACATTTGACAATAAATGTAATATAATATGGAGGGGTATGGCAATGTTTAATTAATATGAGCAGGGTGAACCTTCCTTCGCTTGTCATCCCCTAATTAGAGTAATTAACACACACAACCTGACAGGGTAATTAATGTTACCCCGGGGACGTCTCCAGAATAAATACAAAACCAAATTATACACAGCTTTGTTTCACAGCTTTTTTAACACTTGTATTGGCAACGGATTCTGTAAGATACATTGGTTTAATTTATTCAATACTCTGCCTGCGCTCCTACGCCTAAATCAATTTAATGCGTTTTATATTTAGTTTTTCTTTTTCTTCTTTCATCCAATGTAGACAATGTGTCTGTTCCTCTTCAATCAATACGAATAAAATTCATTTTTTAAAACCGTTGAGGTGGATAGTCATTTGATAAAATTGTAATACAGTAAAACTTGTTTAATCTGGAACGTGCATAATGCGGAAATCTATCCAATGTGAACAAATGTATTGGTCCCGGCGAAATAATAGTAATTTTAAGTGTATTTATTTTGCAATCGGCCGCGGTTATGCTCCTTGCCTCTGGTCCCGAGGGTCGCGGGTTCAAACCCGGCCGGGGTCGATGGACTTAAGGATGGAAAAATCCTAGGAGCAAGTCCTCCGGGAGGGACTTTAAGCCATGGGTCCCGAGTCTGAAGATTTTCAGGCTCGTAAAAAATCCTTAAGCCTGAATGAAAAGGCCTCTAAGCAAAATTTACCTAATTTTCCCGTCCTAGTACTACCTTGGTTTCCTAGATGTCAGTATGAGGCGGAACGTTAACCACGGACCACTCAAAATGACATCTATACGAAAACAAGTGTAACTAAATTAATATGGTTCAAATTCTTTCCTGTAGCGGGAGAGCGGCTAAATCTCTGTTAAGGGAAACGTGGGCTTACAAGAAGATTTATTTTGCATAAAACGGAATGTGTCCAAGCGGAAACGGAAGGATATTTCTATACAATTCATGAAAAGAAATTTTATAAGGCGGAAAGAGGGAGAGATAAATAAATTTGTTTCCACTTCACTGAATTCCCGTTAGACGAATTAACAATAAGTGATTATTCCTGCCACCCGCGCCGGGTGAGGTATTGTTCCTAGCTGTATCTGGAATTTTCTTTCAGCCTCACTGCACAGTTTTGCGAAATACAGACTCGTTTAACAAATATTTGGCGTGTGACATCTGTCTTACAAATAACCAGTGCACTGTAAAATTGTGCTGGCAAGAAACCAGCGCTCTGTTACCATTTGTCCGGGATCGAGTTTTGTTAATGCTGTATTTATTAATGTGATCGTAATATTCAAAGATGTTATCAGCAAGAAAGCAGCCTGCCTCGGGCCCATGAAAGGCGGCTATTAATTCATCTTTCTTTCCCTGATGAACAGACATACAAATATAGATACTGATTATTAATTGCATACAGTGAGTGATTTTGTTACAGGATAGTGAGCAATTACTATACTTGAATAATAACAAGGGGCGTAGTGTAAAAAGATAACCTTTTAATATAAACAAGTTTGATTGTAAAACAAAATAATAAATTAATAACAAAAGATGATTCTTGATCAATCAATCAAGCTTAGTTTGTAAAAAAAAATAACTGAATAAATAGCATACCATACATAATGCCACAGTCACACACATGTCCAAGCTTTTTAGGAATGCCTTCTTCCGTACATAGCTGGACTAACTCAGAATCGACCTCTTCTCGGTCTGAATCAACTTGTCTATATATGTAGACCACCATATTAACTTCACAACTGCATGGTGAACTAGACTTGGATTCCACTATTTGAATCCGCTTTCAAATAACTAAACGCCATTTGCTAGGCTGATCGAATGATGATGTTCGGTAAGAGTACACTGCCTATAAAGGTTCGCAAATAGGGGGGATATGCGCTGTAGAGATGCGCGGTAGAAAGGATGAAAAGGGAAGGGTTAGCCACACGGAAAAGAGGACATTGGCATAGTTCACAAATGTTCTGTAGTAGGGAGGAGAACAAAGATTACTATACTGAACCGCAAAAAGGCACTTTCGGTTAAAAATCTTAAATTAGTTTAAGATCTGAGACCGATTGTGTACGTATCTTTCACAGGTAGCGTCTGAATTTACGGAATAAAGATGGCTAAATCGTATGTATCATTGTCATTAAACGAAAAAGTTAAAGTGATTGAAGATAAAAACAAACTCTCGGTACGCGAAATAATTACTACATTTAAATGTGGAAAAACCCAAGTTTGTTTGATTTTAAAGCCCAAAGAAAAAATAACGAATGAATGGTCAAATGAAGAGAGAGAGAGAGAGAGAGAGAGAGAGAGAGAGAGAGAGAGAGAAAGAAAGAGAAACAATAAGAAGAAATCAACGATATGTGTTTTACAAGTCCATGATCAAATAAATCTCTAAATTTCCGGACCAATGCTTCAAAGTCAAGCTCTAGATATTGCTATATCCCTAGGAAATAAGATTTCAACGTATCTTCAGGTTGGTTGTGGACAGTTTTAAATGACGACACAATGTAGTGTGGAATGAAATTTGCGGGGAATCAAAGGATGTGGACGAAAGTGTAGTTAGTGAACGGAAACCGAAACTGCATACTTTAATTTCAGGATACGCGCCGAAGAGACATTTTTAACGGGACTATTTGTTTTCGCGCGTTACCGTCGAAGTTGCTCGTACATACTATACTTCACTTTCCAACGGCAGCGGAACTACAATTAATCCAAGGTACGTAAAAAGACATATACGGTGCTCTGTAATCTAAGATTGGCTAATTTTATTGTTTTTTATAATGTGGAATGTTGTGTAATGTGGAAAAAAATTGGTCCCATGCGATTCCGCTTTGAAAAAGTTTTACTGTATACACCTTCTTTGGTCAGTGATACCGCTCTCAACTTGTTAAGATGTGCGTGCTTTTCTTTTCCTGAAGGCCTTTCAGAATATCTATTCCATCATCAGCAGATATTTGTTGAGATGTACTCGATGATGTTGGTCTTGATGCAGTGTTGTCCATAATTAAAATGTTCTTTCTGTTGATATCGTACAGCGGGTTGTTTAGTCAGGGTGTGTTTTCATTTATTAAAAGCTTGTTGTCTATTTCCTTGATAATTTCCAGGTCTTCCAATACGTTGATTTTTGTTGGGTTTCCCTCTTTGTGTACTATTGTAAGGGTGTCTTCTATTGAGTTCATTCTATGACCGGCGTTTATTATGTGCTTAGCGTAATTAGACTTTCCATATGCGTATACGCAATCGTTACGACGTTCTTTAAACCTTATGTTGAAGCTTCTTTTGATTCTACCTATGTAGAACTTGTCACAGTCTTTGCATGTTAATTTATATACATCCTTGCCATTAAATTAATTTATTAGTATTGATTCATTACCGGTGGCCTCCCAGGTCACCCGATCTAACCCTGTGTGATTTTTATCCGTGGGGTTACGTAAAATATCGTGTTTTTATCCCCCCTATGCCTGACATTCTTGAAAATCTGCAACATCGATTTGTTGGAGCTGTGAATTCGATAACTAGAGACCAGCTGATTCGTGTGTGGCAAAAAATTCTTATTAAATATATCATGTTTTTGTATATTTTTATCCGTGGGGTTACGTAAAAGATCGTGTTTTTATCCCCCCTATGCCTGACATTCTTGAAAATCTGCAACATCGATTTGTTGGAGCTGTGAATTCGATAACTAGAGACCAGCTGATTCGTGTGTGGAAAAAAATTCTTATTAAATATATCATGTTTTTGTATATTTTTATCCGTGGGGTTACGTAAAAGATCGTGTTTTTATCCCCCCTATGCCTGACATTCTTGAAAATCTGCAACATCGATTTGTTGGAGCTGTGAATTCGATAACTAGAGACCAGCTGATTCGTGTGTGGCAAGATATTGTTATTAAATATATCATGTTTTTGTATATTGTTATGTATTACATTATTTAATTTATTACTTGCGGTCGCTCGCGGTCGAAATTCGACCACAATTCATTAAATGTTTAACTTTGTCACAAATACGTCATTATGCATTAATGTTCTATTTATTTTAAAAATACTAACGATAAGAAATATGTGGTATAGGTTGGCTAAGCCATATTTAAAAAACAATAACGCATCTTTTGACATTTGTATACTATTTAAATTTGCATTTCACCTATTATGTGTACGGGAACATACATCCCTTCTTCTTTGTCCCTCACTCCAACCCGTCAATGTCGAGGCATAATGGAAGTAGGTGCGAATATGTAGGCCTAAATATAAAAAAAGTACCGTAATTACTGAAACCAAGATTATACAGGGTTTAATTTAATTTTAAATAATAAACTGTACTCACTTTTTTAAACCACTGATAATAAATACGTGAGAGTAAGTAAATTCACATTGTTGCTGCACAATTTTCTTTTTACAACAATGCACTTTCAGTATGAACGTAAACAAATGAATGAGTAATACACATAAATTCCTTACAGACAATTTATTTTATTTTGTTTAATTTAATTTATTTGTAACACATATTATACATAAATTTTATTTTTCTGCTCTCCTTCTCTACATGAACTTTAATTATGCCAAATATCACACTCCTCCGTGCGCGCAATCTGCTTAAAAAGGGGTACAAAGTGTTTTTCTTCACGTATTAGGCCTAATATATAAATTCGTTTTGTAAGCTATGTTTAAATGTTTGTTTATTTTTTCTCAATGTTTTTGCCAATTTTATGGTTTCTTGGCCTGTATATGTTTATGTAATCCTCTTCAGTGTATTGCCTCAATTGTATCTTTCCAACTTTTCTTCGGGCGTTCAATATTTATTTTGCCAGTTGGAAATTTATCCCTAGCTATTTTAACTATTCTGTCGTTTGACATTCTATTTATATGTTCATTCCATTCTCTCCTTCTATTGTTTACCCAATTTGAAATTTGTTCTGTTAGTGGAATTAACTTCATTCCGAGACAATATATTGGCGCTCTGAGCTGAAATTATACCTTCCGGCGGCTTGCTGGACCGGCTTCGGTGTTTTTTTTTTTTTTTTTTTTAGGTAGCCTTCCTCTAGAGGAGTTTAGTTGAATAACTAAAACGAAAAATGATTACAAATTTATATCGTAATTATTTTAGATACCCCGAGCTGATTACCCAGCGTTGCCCGCGAATCTACTTATGCCTAACTTCAGGCATCAATGAGCTGAAAGACAAAACTGGTTATTGTGAGTTATCCGCAAAAGATAGACATATGCTGTCGTGGACTTTATTGTAGATTTTTATTAGATATTGAATTCTGTGTAAATTAATTTGGTGTATTTGTTAATATTTAGGCAGCGTAAGCCATTTAAGCGCCCAAAAAGCTACTTTTTTAGTGCACCGATTCAATTTTTTCAGCTCCAGCCCTATAGTACATAGGACAATATGTTATATGCGTTAATTGTCCCAGAAATATTCTCTTAAATGAAGGAGAAAAAAATTCAAATAGGTCAAATAGTTTTTAAGTCTATAAAGGACAAACTGACAAACAGACTTGCATTAATGTACTCACATAGGCTTTCACGGCCGGAGTTGCTATGATGATCTTGAAGAAGATTTCCGGGCTATAGGCCGTGGTCGTGAGGCTTGTAGTTCCCCGACGTTTCGCCAGAGACTGCGTCTGGCATCCTCAAGGGTTGTCTCTGGCGAAACGTCGGGGAACTACAAGCCTCACGACCACGGCCTACAGCCCGAAAATCTTCTTCAAGATCATCATACACTTGCATTAATTTTTATATATAATGATTTTCTTCGTCTTCTTCTTCTTATTCAACTTGAAGGTTAGGCTGTAAGCCTGTGCCGACTCAAAACATAGGCCTATTCTTCGATCTGGTTATGGGGCGTCCAACGGAACGTTTACCTCTTGGAATACATTGTAAAGCCTGTTTTGATATCCGATATGTCTGCATTCTATTGTCGCGGGATGGCACAGGGTTTTCCTTTGCGTGTTTCGACTTAAATAAATACACAATTATTTGTTTTTCTTTTCACTTTATTTTCTTCTCACAATTATCACTAAATCTTCAATCACAATTTTATCTCACAACTATTCTTCTTTTAAAATTAATCAGATAATCACTTACCACACAATTACAGACTCAGTACTTCCTCACAGTTTCACTTACACTTAACCTCTCGCCGTCGAACTCATGACTGCGGGTCGATACATCCTCACCACATACTTATAGACGAGTAGACGGAAATTTCCAGGTCCATGAACGAGATGTTTCTATATGGAACCCTCTCGTCTTCGATGTTTCCCGAATGAGGGAATAGATGCTCGTAAAACTCTCTGGCTTATTAGCCGAGAAATAGGATCAGTTGATCCCTCGATTCGCGATTGGCTATTCGCCAATCCAATCCACCAATGCGAGGTTTTTCTCGCCAGCTCGCGCAGTTTAAACGACGCTACTAAAACGCGCCACACTATTTATCTGTTGAAACCATTTTAATTTGTTGTCTGCCAATTTATTTGTTAATTAATATATTTGTAATTGTTCTCTAATGTCGGTATTGTGGATATGATCTCTTAAAAGTGTGTCCTGCTATCCTTCTTAAGAAACGCATTTCTGCCGTTTCTATCTTCCTTTTTCCAGATATATTTAATGTCCAGTTTTCACTTCGGTATGTTAGCAGCGGGACTGCCAGGACCTTATAAAATCTCATCATTGTCTCATTCCTGGTTTTATTAAGTAAGGTTCTTTGAATCGTTACGCTGATTTTTTTAAATTTTAATATCTCGATCTTTCTCTTTTTTAATAATAATAAGAATAAAATAATAATAATAATAAATAAAACAATATAAAAACAAACAAGTAAAATTACTTAAATGTATTATACTTTAAATAATATCTCTCTAAAATACAATTTAAGAATATCTACATCTAAAACAAAAATATTAGCTCTGAAAGGAAAATGTGCAATAAGAACAAAAATAGTGATAAACAATGTAATTATAGACTAAGTTCAGAATTTTAATTATTTGGGATGTCATTTAGGCAATGACAGAAATTTAGATAAACACACTAAAATACAACGATTCAATTATCTATGTGGCACAATTAAACGCACTTTATTGAATAAGACTAGAAAAGTAACTATTTTGAAGTTTTACAAAGTATTGGCAGTTCCATCTCTTATCTATGCATGTGAAACCTGGACATTAACAAAGGCAGATAGTAAACAAATAGAGGCTGCTGAAATGAAGATGTTGAGAGCAATAGCAGGATACCAAAGGACCGATAAAAAGAAAAACGAAGATATAAGAACAGAACTTAATATATTTTAATCTCTGTGAAAGAATAAAATATTATCAAAATGCTTATCTTCAGCACATATTACGAATGAATGAACAGCGCATACCAAGAAGAATGTATAATTATAAACCAAAAGGGAGAAGAATGCTGGGAAGACCATTGAAGAGATGGAAGGACCAATTCGACCTATAATGAGATCGGAACAGGCCATTGGGCTTAATCCTTGTTGTTGATAATGATGATATGTGTCAAATTATAGAGTATCTTCTTCTTCAGCAGGTGACTACAACCTCATTGAAGTTTTGGCCTCCTCAACAATTTTTCTCCACCTGGATCTATCCTGGATACAGACTGGCCAATTTCCAATTTTCATCTCCAATATATCTTTTATAACATCATCCTGTCATATGTTTTTTTGGACGTCCAACTGTTCTGGTGCATATTGGCTTCCATTTGTATATTCTTCTTATAAACTTGTCTTCCTGCATTCTATTTATATGTCCCAACCAGCGCAGTCTTTGAGCTTTAACGTGGTTTATTATATTTTTATTTCGTATTAGATTATTTAGTTCAGAGTACATTCGTATACGCCATGTGCCATCGCTTTCTCTAATTGGTCCAAAAATTCTCCGTAAGATCTTCCTTTCAAAGATTAATACTTTTTGTTTATCAGACTGTTGTTGTCTTAAGAAAACGAAAATGTGGTGATGAAAGTAAATCACAAGATCGTTAATTTCATTACAAGTGATAACTGAGTGCTAACAGGGTGTTTTTAAACTCAGGTGACACTAACTGCCGCCGTGAGGGTAATATATGACCGGAAAACATGCAATAATTACATCCAACTTCCACCTAATTTGATTTCTTCTACTGACGGTCAGCATAAAACTTTCAACAAATACACCGACAGCCGCAATACATCAATCTCCATAATTAACAAAACAATGAGTTTACAAATTTACCTTATCAAATCTTAAATACTCACATTTTGTGATGGATTTTTATGTACTAAAAGGTATGATTGCAACATAGTATAATGAGAAGTAAGGCTTCTGTCTTTTGTATTGCTTTCACATACAAATAGCCTGGGGCACGCCTTAGCGTAGTGGTTAAGGCACTGAGCTACAAGCCGGAGGGTCGAGGGTTCAAGTCCCGTTGGGGTCAGGATTTTTAAACTGACCCAAACCCTCTGGCGGCACTATGACCCTGGGGTCGACTCAGCCTCTAACGGAAATGAGTACCAGACGCTTGTTCTGGGGGTAAAGACGGCCGTCACGCAGGGCTGACAACCCGGCTGACATAAAGTGCCGATTGTCTAGAAAAAGTGGGATCCTTAACCTCCTACAACCCCAAGGGCCTCCGGGCCTGTTGTGGGTTCACTTTACTTTACTTACAAATAGCCTAGTTGAGTAATATTATGAGAAGTTAGACTTTTGACTGTCTTTTGTTTTGGTTCCACAGATGAATAGGGCCTATTATGCAAAGTAAGACATTTGACTGTCTTTTGTCTTGGTTTCACGTATAAACAGTTGAATAGTAGGCCTATTACATGAAGTTAGACTTCTGACTGTCTTTTGTTTTAGCTTCATACACAAACAGTTGAATACGTTACGAGAAGTTAGCCTTCTGACTGTATTTTGTTTTGGTTCCACAGATGAATAGGGCCTATTATGCGAAGTAAGACATTTGACTGTCTTTTGTCTTGGTTTCACGTATAAACAGTTGAATAGTAGGCCTATTACATGAAGTTAGATTTCTGCTTTTGTTTACCTCCATACACAAACAGTTGAATAGTATTGCGAGAGGTTAGACTTCTGACTGTCTTTTATCGTGGTTTCACACACAAACAGTTAAATAATTACCACTAGCGGACTCTACAGACGTTATCTGCCCGAACGTTCAATTCTCGGACGATACAAATATAAGTTACTTTTTTTACAATAAAATTCACAATTAAGACGTAATTAGATGTTATTAAATAAGTTTGCAAGAAAACTCCTCTCTGTCATCTATTGTGGCTCAAGAATCGTGCATGATGACGTCACATTGTTGTCGCGCAGGATATGTCGGTAATGTAGATAACTACACATCTGACATAAAAAAAGTTCCTATAACCCGATCGCAGCGCGACGTACCGGGTCCAATTGTGAATTTAAACCATCCAGGGACCCACACAAACAATTAATCAAAATCGGTCCAGTCGTTTAGGTAGTTTTTAATTTTGAGTTTCAAGTAAACCTCCACTTCTAATTGTCGAATTTCCCTCGTTTCGTGATAATACCTATCTACGTTTATTTTAATGGGATATATTGACTTTCACTGTGGAACATCGAAAAATGTGACCGCTAGAGCGATTTGTTAATTTTCACTTTGAGTGAATTCCTAATAGTTGTTACCAAAATACCTTATATTCGGTCTTACTCTCCGTAAAATACTATATGGCCTAAGAACAATGTTTCTATCGATGACAGTCCGTACACAAATTCAGTCATATGGCGGGTAAAAGTAGTATCATACGTTGGTTTCCTCAATAGACGGAATAATACCTTATGCAAGTTTTGTTTACAGTACAACTGGAACTTAGCTCAGACACAGTATAGAATGTCAATTAGCTATATTGGAGAAAGGGGGCCTTTCAGCTGTGACTAATTCATATATAACACTGAGGAACAAAAAATAAACTTTTTTTTTGTCTCAGAAAGAAAAATATGTGATTCTGATAGTATTTTTTTTTTCTCCTGAATTCAAATACGATATCGGTTTTTCCCCATCATGCAAGGATTCCGAGAGACAGGAATTTATATTTTCAAACACTAATATTTTCTACATTCGTAACTACACAATATTCGAACATTCGGACTCACCTAGGAAGTAAGAAATTACGATTTTCTGCTATATTTCGCCTGTGGAGCATCCCTCTTGATGGTCCAACAATGATCGGCCAGCATATTAGGGTTCCATTTGCCTTGATATCTCTTTTCCATAGCTGAAATAATTTCAGTTAGCTCATTTGGTTTTATTTTACAATGGACAAATGGACGAAAAAACGTTTATTAAAAAATAATTATTTAAATCCATTAATTGAAATTGAAATAAAAAACTGTGGGCGTTGGAGAAATTCCGAATACATATTTGAAAACACGATAAAAAAACTGCATTAAGTACAACTATTGGTACTTACTTACTCACTGGCACTATCGAACCCGTAGGTTCATGGTCGCGCGGACATAAGCTCTCCCTATCCTGAGCTAATGTTTTCCAATCATTCCCTGTATAATCTACTTCCCTCAAATCATAGTTAATGTTATTCTCCCACCTTATTCTTGGTCTACCAACTGGGCGCCGTCCCTCTGGCTTTCCTACAAGAAGTCTCCATGCAAGTCTTTCATTCCCCATACGTGCAACATGTCCTGCCCATCGCAGTCTACGAGACTTAACTGTTCTTATTATATCTGGCTTCCTATAAAGGCCATGTAGTTCACTGTTATGTAGTCTTCTCCATTCACCTGTCTGTTAATCTCTCTTTGGTCCAAAAATTTTCCTAAGAACTTTATTCTCAAATACTTGTAATCTCCTTTCCTCCCTTAAAGTAAGAGTCCATGTTTCGCATCCATATAATATAACTGGTAGAATAACAGTTTTATATATTTTCAGTTTAACGTTTTTTGAAAGGAGTTGGGACATCAGGAGTCTCCGCAATGCATAACATCACGCATTTCCAGAATTGAGCCTATGTTTAATTTCTTTGTGCATCTCATTCCTATTTGTGATTATTGTTCCTAGGTATTTGAATTCAACCACTTCTTCAAAATTTCACTCATTTGTCATTAGCTGTTTTTTCCATTATATAATATATTTCTGTCTATGAACTTACATTTCATTAAAATATGTATCTAAGGAACAAAACATCGTACAGTCAATTAAGATATATGTTGAACAAGACACAGGGAACATAAATTTGCAACAGTTAATTGCTACAAAACATTTTCTTGTTGAATGGAAAATGGCGTGCTGTATCAAAACATTTAGCCCATATCCTCGTGGAATTTCCTGTTGGCTAACTGTTTCAGTCGGATGTAGCATGCAAAGAGATGATCAACTCAGCTGTTGAAGTGATTCATACATCTCGGCTTCAACACCACTTCAACGCTCTATTAATTAATTTTTAACATCACAATAATATCTTTCAAGCAAAAATTAACCTTTATGAATGGCATGTTTTATGTCTAACTGGCCGGCGTGCCCTGCTATGCTTCAATTGCAAAGAACCAAACATGGCGGTTGCTAGAATAAATTTTTAATTTCAGATTTTGGGTTATTATGATGATTTGGCTACACTGTCTCAGCAAATATTGTGATTTTAGGTTACTTTAAACTCAACTTATTACTTCATTTTAGGTCATTTCTCACTTTTTTTTGGAAGAAATCAACATATATATTTCTTTTAATTAATTTAAATGAATGAAACCAACTTATGTATCCTATAGAATACATTATGAATTTAAGGGTTAAAAGGGAGGTCAAGGTCAGACAACAAGAACCTTATCACCAATGAAGAAGAAGAAGGCATAGTGACATAGAATCTCCAAAACTTCTTCAAATATAAGGACTCGAACCAGTGAAAGTTCCATTGCTCTGCAAACAGGCATGATGTCTTAAACAGCTCGGCTACAGCGTACGACATTATCTGACGTTGATGTAAATGAATTCATTGCATACGTAAATATCGTGTAATTGCAGTAGCTAATGCATTTACGTAATAAAAAATACGAACATGTGTTTGTAAATTCATTTGTAGCAATAAACATCACGGCCCTAATTATGTTTGCTTGTCCATTTGATTTATAGGTCCAATAGCCTGCATATTAACAGACAAGATAAGTTGATTCCATTGATCATGCATTTCAGCTACGTCAAAATTGTTCTCAGATCTCGTATGAGTGAGATCCAATTAGAAATAAGCTTTTGTTAAAGTCTGAAGAAGTAATCGCTTCGTCTCACGTTGTGGTGGCATTTTTATGTAGTAATTCTCTTCATGCCCGATGTTGTAGTAATATTTTGAAGAAGGATTGGTGTCCCAAAAAGAATTACTGGTTCAGGTTGGGTTTAATTTTCGGTAGAGCCGGATTCTCTTCTCAAGGTCCGAAGTTGGTACACTGGATAGGAAAACAGTTTACATTCACTGAAAACTGTTTCTTGTAGAAATATTTACAAATCTATTCACTTTGTAGGTTCCCAGCAGATCAAGTAAATGTAAGTGGTATTATTCTTCACTATCAATTAAAAATAAATTATTTTCTTTTCTG
This sequence comes from Diploptera punctata, assembly GCA_030220185.1. Lineage (NCBI taxonomy): Eukaryota > Metazoa > Arthropoda > Insecta > Blattodea > Blaberidae > Diploptera > Diploptera punctata. The sequence continues at coordinate 511,200 of JASPKZ010008375.1, forward strand.
CAATCAATTATTCTTGTATTAAATATTACATTTTATCTTGAGAACTCTTCTTGCTTCTATCTTTGTGGAAACTTATATGCAGAATGACTAGTATAATTCTTTTATAATTTTTAAAGAACATTATTACATCACATGATGTTATATTTAAATTCTATTGGTTAATAGTCCATTAAATATAAGGTTTAAATTTGATTTGTTAAATCAAAAAGTTAATTGTTTTAACATTCAATCAGAGTTTAGTTTACTTTCATTTAAAAATATGAACTTAAGCAGGTGTTCTTATTGCAGTTATAACAGAAAGCTTTATAATTTTGACAACAATGATTTAAAACAATTTTAAAAGCATTATTTAGAAAGACTGTTATATAATACAATTTCTTTAATTGTTACTGAGACATTTTATTCAACAATAAACAACAATGACTTATTTAGATGTTTTTCTTCATTTAAGTTATATTTAAACATTAAAAGAATTTTAAAATACAAAATTAGACGAACAGACAGGTGAATGGAGAAGACTACATAACAATGAACTACATGGTCTTTATAGGAAGCCGGATATAATAAGAACAGTTAAGTCTCGTAGACTGCGATGGGCAGGACATGTTGCACGTATGGAGAATGAAAGACTTGCATGGAAGCTTCTTGCAGGAAAGCCAGAGGGAAAACGCCCAGTTGGTAGACCAAGAATGAGATGGGAGAATAACATTAACTATGATTTGAGAGAAGTAGATTATACAGGGAATGATTGGAAAGCATTAGCTCAGGATAGGGATGTATGGAGAGCTTATGTCCGTGCGGCCATGAACCTACGGGTTCGATAGTGCCAGTGAGTAAGTAAGTAAGTAAGTAACTTTCATATTTATTATGATATTAAAATCCTGCTATAAGTTTCCTTTTATATTATTGGGCTTATCTTTATTCGTCTACCTTTTTGACGTGAAAACGTCTTTAAGTTTCCGTCCATTGTGGGAGGCAATTCAGAAAACTGGTGATAACAAAATCGGGGGATACAGTTTGGTATTGCAGCTACATATCTATCACCTACGCCAAAAATTTAATTACACCACTTGATATAGAAAGGATTAAAGAATTCGTTACGTTGAGTATGGATTGTGACGCATAGCGCTCGACGGAGGGGGAAGCGCCGCAATTTTGTGGTCGTTTCGCTGCGTCACGCCAGTCGGGACAAGCATCCTGGTTGATGGTTTTCCGAGGTTTTTTTCATCACTTAAGACAAATGTCAGGAAACTTCAAGGTCAAAACGGTCCCCGAACATCATCTGGCCATCATTATCATAAGTAACGCCTCGAGTGATTTGTAATTTATCTAGAGAATTTGGAAATCAAGAGTGGCATTTGTTAGGACTATTTAACGATAAAAATTAAGCCGTTTACTCACAAATCATTATTTAAATATAGTTATTTAAAAATATTTATATATTTCACGTAAACGGCGATTTTTTAAACAAATGAGAAACGTTTGTTATGTTTCATTTGTTCATCACTGCAACCAGATCATATTATTTATTGCCAAATAGCATCGCAATATTGTAATAATGCACCCTAGTAGAGAAAAAATAAAATACGTCAAACTGTTTATAACCAACATTATTGGTTACTAAATAATTTATGATGTCCTATCATGTAAAAATGTCAATTGTATTTTTCTGGAACATAAATAAGTTACATGGGGAAATAATACGTTTCAAAAAGTGCAAACAGTGATTCATTTTTATTGTGGTATAATCAATTGCTACAATTTTTTGTGTTATATATCGCAAGCACTATCTGGTTACATTCGTACACTCTATATACAATCTGGGAGCTACATGCATTCAATGATTATTACATCTTAATAATTATATAAATTGCTATATTCAACATATTTCTTAGAGATTCAGTCACTGCAAAATAATGCTATGAACTGTTCAGAATATTAAAAAGGAAGAGCTTTCTTTAATGTGACTATTTAACACATGCCACAAATGCTAGTCAATGACCAATTACGTTTCAATGAATGTTGTTTTACAACCAATGACAGTCGTGTTTCATCTCGCTCTTTATCAATTTCTCTTTATCAGCTCCTGCTTTTGTGATAAAGAAAGCTCCTCCTTTTTAATGTTCTGAACAGGTCAAAGCATTATTTTTCTCCAACAAATACACTGAATATAGCAAATAATGAAAATATTCCTTGATTTTACTGAGTTGTTTACTAAAAAAAATAAATGAATAACCCGTAATGTTGATTATGAATAGAGCGCGGAATTTTATGAAATTTCATGTTTTAAACTATAAGTCAGAGAGCATTGCGACAAAGTATCTTCACGTTTTATGAAGTGTAGAATTGAATGGGACCAAAAAAAATTTCATATTTCATAATATTTTGACAAAAAGTTCATATTTTAGCAAATATTTCATATTGCTTCATATTTTCAACATTAATTTTTTTTTTTTTTTTTTTCCAATAACACTTGTAGGAACTTGTTAAAAATATGTATTGAAGTGACTGTACCTCTAAGTTTTTGACATTGTAAATCGTAGACAAGTGGAAATTCTCCAGAATTCCTTTCTGGACAAAAGCAAATACCGTTAACCGGCAATAACAGCAAGATGAGTCAAGAGATGGATGGGGTTTATCCGTAACTTGGCCCGCTGGAACGAGAACATGATGAACTGATGACAGATTGATAAGTTTAAGGACAATAGTAGATTAGTGACCACCCACTCTTACCTAGGCAATTTCTTCACTTTGCTTGTGTACAGACATACTTCTTGTTGCTACTAGTGAAAAACAAGATGCCAAAAACTGGAGTTCGTGATTGGATTTCAGTATTTAAATGCTACACCACGGATTGTAAAATAGTGTTTTGCACTTACTGTAGTAAAGAGTTATGTTCATTTTATATTTGAAATATATTTAAAATAACTAAATAATATTCTTTCTTAGCCTACATTTTATAAATTGCAATCTCTTGTGTCAAAATTAAATTGTTCCTATAATTCGATTTTTATAGGTATCAGCAAATACCAAAAATAAAAAACCACAACTCAATTATAATTAAATTTAATGTTATTGTTACATGTACATATATTGAAGCTCAGTATATTTATACAATGTAAATAGCTACCATACCAAACTGTACATAGTCTCAATTTTGTCAGTCCTATATTTCATGGAAAGCTTTCAGTTTTGGTTATGTATTGTTTCTTGGATTTCATAATTAAATATAATTGAATAAATAATTAATTCTTTTTTATATACATATATCAATACCAACAACTAATTTAAGGTTATTTCTACATATACAATTACTGGAAGATAAATTATATTTGAAATGTTAAATTAATAAAAAAACAATTACTGGAGTTTGATATCTTTATGCAATGAGAAATAGTAATCATGCCAAATTGTACCTAATCTAAATTTTTAGTGCTATATTTCATGCAAGTCTGTTTGTTTTGGTTGCTATGTTTTGTTCCTTGGATTTTGAAATTCATAATTAAATATCAATGAATAAATTAATGGATTGTTGGATTGTGTTTTATATATATATATATAGGCCCTATATATATATATATATATATATATATATATATATATATATATATTCCAGTAGACCTTATCTATTTATTAACTATGTTTCAAATCGTAAGCATGATCTTTCTACGGGCATGGAATTAATGAAAAGCTAATTAAAATAAGAAATATACTGAATATCTTGACTTTTTGAACCACAAATAAGGTCTATTTGTCTCATTTACATGCTGTTGGATCCTATATATTATACCGAATGTATGTATATGAAAATATATGTAATAACGTTAATAAATAATAGCTTCATAATATTTTCGTGTTACAATTTTCATATTTTTCATATTTTCTTATTTTGATTTCATATTTTGGTAAAATTTTCTTCATATAAATCCTCGCTCTAATTATGATATATAGTTTGATGTGTTTCATTATTTCTCCACTTGGGTGCAATCTTACAATATTGCGATCTTATTTGGCAATAAATAATATGATCAAACAGCAGTGAATGAACATAACCTCACATTTCTGATTTGTTTTCAAACATCGCCGTTTACATTAAATATATAAATATTTTAAAACAATGATTTGTTAGACAATGATTTGTGAGTAAACAACTCAAATTTTATTCGTTAAATAGTCCTAACAAATGCCACGAGTGATTTCCAAATTATCGATAAATTCACGACATCACACGAAGTGAGAATGAAATTCCTTTTGAGTTTTCCTATTTTCTATAAATATAAACCGGCCGCATTTCATAATTCCGCATACTTTCCTTAGTTTATGATTAATTAAAAATGTGGGACTTTTGAATGGATGACACCCTGTGTAGTTATTACAAATCAGTTTAATATGTTTTTTTTAAATTGTATTTTAAGTTTGTCACCTGGCCTAATGGGTACTGCCAACACAATTGCTTGAAACAAATAAATAACCAAGTTCGAGGTTACCAATTCCTTTTAACTTGACATTTACAGGAGGCCAAGACAGCCTAATATTCCATGTCCGATATTGGTTATTTGTTTTGAATTATTAAAGGTCAAAAACTTCGGAACCCAGCTGCGAATAAACCTGGCATTCCGTGCTCTCCCATAACCCAGTGCCTCACCTCACTATCAACACATGTTCACTTTAGACACGCGAGCCTAAATGAAAAGGACTTTGGTTTGGCCAGACCGCAAGTGGGGTGGAATTTCCAGTATATGCACAGTTTTTTTATAGGCTTTGCGATTGGACCTGGACTCTGGAATACATTTGATAGTAATAAACACCACAAGCTAATGCATTGGTAAACAGAGTTTTATGTCTTCAATACCTCTTACACTTCTAATATTACTGGCTTACTTTCTCGTTTATTCTTTTTTTGTAGTGAATTCCGAAGGAATGAACTTGTTAAGGTTGTACCTTTTAAAATATCTTCAAAAAAGTATCTATAGTCGACCATGCTACATAAGATCACGAGAATGGATATGACAATATATATATGATATATATATATAGTGTGTGTGTGTGTGGGTCCACCGCTGTTGGTCTCGAGGTTAGAGTGCTGCTTGGTCACCGCAACGCAAGCGGGGCCCGGGGTTCGATCCCAGCCGGTCGGGGCAATTTTTTTTTTGTTCTGGGTGAGGTTTTTTTTAATCCGTGGTGTTTTCCTCAACTGTAAGGACAAAAGTTTTCAGGAAAGCCTTTAAGGGCCCAAACGGTCCCCGAAATCATATGGCCACCATCCTTATCATTATCATCATCATCCTTCACCGGTGTGGAAAGCAACGGGAAGCTACCACACCTACACAATTCCCTAGTAAAGCTGCAAGCATAGCATGAAAATGCTATGATTGCAGTGAAGGACCTGCCTTCGGGCAGAATTACTATGGATGGATATATATATATTGACATATCCATTCTCATGTTCTATATATATAGGCCTATGTATAGAATACGAAATCAAAAAATAAGGGAAATTATGGGTGTACAAAAGGCGCCAGACATCATACACATTATAGAAAAGAAAATATTATAGAGGTATGGCCATGTCAAAAGGATGCCAAAGCAAAGATTGCCTAAAATTGTTATAGAATGGATCCCAATAGAAAGGAGGAAGAGAGGAAGACCGAAGAAAACTTGGATAGAAGAGGTACAAGCAGCTATGAATATCAGAGGAATGGAGGAAGATCAAGGATGGACAAAGAGGAATGGCGTTTGGTTTCCAGAAGACGGCGGCAGCTGCCATGATACCGGATGATGATGATATATATATATAATATCAAAAACACCAAAAATAAGGTTATATGAAACACTCATTAGACCAGTAGTTACATATGCTTGTGAAACTTGGGTCCTAAAAGAAACAATAAAACATAAATTATTAATTTCTGAAAGGAAAATTCTAAGACGAATATTTGGACCAAATAGAGGAACTGATAACTGTTGGAGAATCAAAACAAATAACGAACTAAACAAATTAATCAAAAATCAGAACATAGTAAACCATATAAGATCACTCAGAAATGGTTGGCTTGGACATTTAATAAGAATGGATGATCAGAGATTGGTTAAGAAAATGTATAAATGGAAACCTATAGAAAGCAGAGCTGTTGGAAGACCGAAGATCAGATGGGAGGATGACACAATGAACGATCTAAAGAAAATGAAAGTGACTGATTTGAATATGGCAAGAGACAGATTGGCATGGAGGAGGATTGTTGAGAAGGCCAAAACTTTCACCTTTGAAGTTGTCGTGCCTTAGGATGATATATATGTAGCCTACATATAGTTATATAGTATCCTTCTGGAGTTCGGAATTCCTATAAAATTAGTTAGATTTATACGAATGTGTCTAAATGGCACAAAGAGTAAGGTGCGTGTAGGCAAACAGTTTATGGATTTTTTTTTAAATTCACAATGGTTTGAAGGAGATGCACTATCTCCTCTACTATTTAATTTTGTACTAGAGCACGACATCAAATCTTCGGAGAATGAAGAAGGCTTACAACTCAATTGTATTAATAAGCTGTTAGTTTATGCTGATGATGTAGTACTATTTGGCGATAGCGAGGAGATACTAAAGGCCAAAGCGCACACTATCGAGTAACACTAAGAAATTGGGACTGGAAGTAAATAAGATGTTAATTATATGTTTTTTACCTGGTAAGTCAGTCGTTCTCAACTAAGCTATTAAACTTCTTCAAGTTGCTCTAAAATGGAGGCCTTTCGAAATCAATGTTTCATCTTCTGCGTTTTAACTGGAACTTCTTCTTCTTCTTCTTCTTCTTCTTCTTCCTTCCAAGTATTAGGCCAAGGCCTGTTACGATCCTATAGACAATTTTCCCTCCAGCGTTTCATAGGACGGCCCAGTGATCTTCGTCCTCTTGGTATATAATTATAAACAGCTTTGGCGATCCGATTTGAACTCATTCTTTCAAGATGGTGTTTCCAATTTAGTTGGTACTGTTTAATATATTCCAAAATTGGCGTAGTCTTCAATTCTTTTAAGATATCGGTGTTCCTTTTCCGATCCCATCTGGTGTAACTCGCTGTTCTGCGCATGAATCTCATTTCACAAGCCGTTATTCTGCTTTCATGTTGTTTTTTTAGTGTCCATGATTCACTACCATAGGTCAACACTGGTCTAGCCAAAGTGTTATATAAACGTAATCTAGTGTTTTTTTGTACAAGGGATGGTTTTAACTGGAACTGATGGTTGATAGTGTTGTAAAGGTTGTACAGTGGATTTATGTTATATACTCGTTGAGTAGGTCTTTACTCCTTGCTTCTTTTAGGATCTCTATGTCTTCAAGGATGGCCCAAACCCTCTGGCGGCACTATGGCCCTGAGGTCGACTCAGCCTCTAACGGAAATGAGTATCAGACGCTTGTTCTGGGGTAAAGGCGGCCGTCACGCAGGACTGACAACCCGGCTGACATAAAGTGCCGATTGTCTAGAAAAAGTGGGAGCCTTAACCTCCTACTACCCCAAGGGCCTCCGGGTCTGTTGTGGGATCACTTTACTATGTCTTCAAGGATGCTGATCCTGTTGTTATTATACTCTCTGTGTAGTATTGATATAGAGTTATCGATTTTTTTTCAAATCGATGACCTGTTTCGAGTATATGTTTGGCAAAATTTGATTTTTCTTTCTCATTATTAATAAAATTTTTGAAATGTTCCGAATATCGTGTGTTACAGTTTCTTATTGTTTTGCCCATGTAGAATTTTTCACAGCTATTGCATTTTAGTTTATAGACGCCTTTATTTTCGTACGTATTTGTTGTTTCTGTTTTGTTAGAAATTATGTTATTGAGTTTTCAGACTAAAATTGCAATGGCAAAAAATGCAACTAAGACATTACATGGAATAATTTGGAACAAAAATATTACAAAGGAAACTAAAATAAAAATTTATAAGAGCATAATACAAAATATTTTGTCATATGGAAGTGAAACTTGGTCTTTGACGGAATTAGAAAAGAATACAATTAGAACAGTTGAAATTGATTATTTTAGAAGAAGCCTCCAAAAAACAAGACAGGATAAAATAAGAAATGAATTCCTTTGGAGAGAAATGAATGTCACCACATCTGTTGTTAAGAGGATTGAAAATCAAACGCTTAAATGGTATGACCATGTACAAAGAATGGAAAATGAAAGATGGCCAAAAAATATATACCAATGGTCAGCCGCTGGGAGAAATAAACGTGGCAGACCAAGATGGAAATGGAAAACCTACGTCAGAACTATAATGGATGATAGGAATTTGAAAGAGGGAGATTGGAATGATAGAGGTAAATGGAAACTGAAGACGGCAAACGTATAAGTGGGGGAAAGCCGAAGAAGTTTTAAAGATGATTTTAATGTTTTTATCTTGTTTCTTGATCGAATTAGCTAATTTTGTCGTTTCATTTCCTGTATAAGTTAGTGTAATCCATCTGTCTGTATTTGTTTTACATTATTTTTCTAGTTTTGTTATATTTTGTTAAATTGATTCTTCTTTTTGTTTTCTGACTAATTAGTTGATCATTTCTTCTTTGTATCCATTGTTGTGTGCTAGGGATTTTATATAGTTTAGTTCTTATCTGTAGTATGTTTTGTTGACTGGTAGTTTTAACATTATGTTGATTAGGCTGATGAAGGTATTCATTTACATCCAATAAAACAGAAAATAATTTTGGAGCAGGTGAATAATTTTACATATCTAGGATGCAATATCTCATATGAAGAAGAAAAGGATGTAAATGCAAAAATATCTACATTTTTAAGAATTTTAGGGTTAATAAATTCTATCTTCAAGCCACAGTTAGTCCAAAAACATTCAAGACTGAAAGTGTATAAAACACTGGCTCTTCCAACTCTTTTGTATGGTAGCGAAGTATGGACGTTGAAACAGAAAGATATACAGAGACTTAGATCTGCTGAAATGAGATATCTTCGGAGGACTGCAGGATACACACTACTAGATCACAAAAAAAATGAAGACATCTTAAAAGAATTACACATGGAATCTTTAGAAAACAAAATTTCTGATTATAAGTCAAGATGGATGCAACATGTTCATCGAATGGAAGATCACAGGATATCCAAACAAATGTTAAGATATCAACCTGCAGGAAGAAGAAGACCAGGACGTCCACTCAAAAGACTTCTGGATGGTGTTTCTCTTGAGGCCGAAACAGGTCAACAAATGGCCTAAATTCGTGAATGTACTATGATGATGATGATGATGACAACAGAAAATGGTCTCCTATGGGCTTTAGTGGGTTCTCTTTATCTCTATATTTCTTATATAACTTAAAGAATATGGGAATTAATTTTTTGTCGGACTGTACTAGCCGGTTACGTGCGCTCTAACATTAAGACATACAGCTCTAACGCCCACACTTCACTCAACTTCTAATCCATATGTTTTTCTTCAATAATAGGATATTTACGGTCTAAGGTAATTACATCCATGCTGTATATTCCTATTGTATTTATGTCCGACGCCTATTTGATTTTTGAAAGCATTTCATCTCCATCACTTACTTGCTAGGCCTCATGTGGTATTCCAAACTTAACTAACTAACTCACTGTCACTATCGAACCCGTAGGTTCATGGCCGCGCGGACATAAGCTCTCCATATATCCCTATCCTGAGTCATCGTTTTCCAATCATCCCCTGTATAATCTACTTCCCTCAAATCATGGTTAATGTTGTTCCCCACCTCATTCTTGGTCTACCAACTGGGCGTTTTCCTTCTGGCTTTCCTACAAGAAGTTTCCATGCACGTCTTTCATTCCCCATACGCGCAACATGTCCTGCCCATCGCAGTCTACGGGACTTAACTGTTCTCATTATATCTGGCTTCGTATAAAGACCATGTAATTCACTGTTATGCAGTCTTCTCCGTTCACCTGTCTGTTCATCTCTCTTTGTCCAAAAAAAATTTCCTAAGAACTTTATTCTCAAAAACTCGTAATCTCCTTTCCCCCCTTAAAGTAAGAGTCCATGTTTCGCATCCATATAATATAACTGGTAAAATAAGAGTTTTATATATTTTTAGTTTAACGTTTTTTGAAAGGAGTGGGGACATCAAGAGTCTCTGCAATGCATAATAGCACGCATTTCCAGAATTGAGCTTATGTTTAATTTTCTTGTGCATCTCATTCCTGTTAGTGATTATTGTTCCTAGGTATTTGAATTCAACCACTTCTTCAAAGTTTTCCTCATTTGTCAGTAGATGTACATTTCCATTATATAATGTATTTCTATGTGTGACCATATATTTATTTTATTGATATTTACTTCCAGTCGCAATTTCTTAGTGTTACTCAATAGTGTATGTGTGTTGGCCTTTAGTATCTCCTCGCTATCGCCCAATAGTACTACATCATCAGCATAAACTAACAGCTTATTAATACCATTGAGTTGTAGGCCTTCTTCATCCTCTAAATATTTGATGGCATTCTCTAGTACAAAATTAAATAGTAGAGGAGATAGTGCATCTCCTTGCTTCAACACATTGTGGATTTCAAAAGTGTCCGAAAACTGTTTGCCTACCCGCACCCTACTCTTTGTGCCATTTAGACACATTCGTATAAGTCTAAGTAACATTTTAGGAATTCCAAACTCTAGCAGGCTTCTCCCTCTTAGGTATTCCAAACTTAATGAAACTTATTTCAAACCAGTTCTAACATACGCAGCTGAGACTTGCACATATAGGCTACAGAAATTAAATTCTTACATGGAATGGTACATAAAACAAGGAGAGATAGAATAAGGAATGACAAAATCAGGGAGATATTAAGTGTAGCAAAATTAACAACAGGCATAGAAGAAAAGTAGACTAAAATGGTTTGGACATTTAAAAAGAATGGAAAAGGAAGAACAACCACAAAGACTGTTATCTCAAGATACAAGGAAAACGACCAGAGGGTATACTACGAGAAAGATGCATTAACCAAGTTCAGAAAAGTGTACAAGAAGGGGATACGACTGGGAAGAACTAAAAAGAATCAAAGCATGGGAAGATAGAGATGATTGGAGGCGTATTTGGAATCGATCTTCCGAAACGAGGATACAATAAAAGGATGATGATGATGATGATGATGATGATTCCTACTGTGTAATACTAAGGAAATGGGTAATAAATAAGCATATGGTCACACGTAGAAATACATTATATAATGGAAATGGACAACTAATGAAAAAGATAGAAATTTTGAGGAACTGACTGGATTAAAATACCTAGGAACAATAATCACAAATAGGAATGAGATGTATAAATAAATTAAACATAGGGTCAATTCTGGAAATGCGTGCTATTATGCATTACAGGGACTCTTGTCATCTCAACATCTCTCAAAAAAACGTTAAACTAAACATATATAAAACTATTATTCTACCAGTTGTATTATATGATGCGAAACATGGACTCTTACTTTAAGAGGGGGGGGGGAAGATTACGAGTACTTGAGAATAAAGTTCTTAGGAAAATTTTTGGACCAAAGAGAGATGAACAGACAGGTGAATTGAGAAGACTACATAACACACTATAATAAATGAATTATTACTATTGCTACGATAATAAATGGTAATAGAAAGTGAAAAGTAAAGAACCTTATACAAAACCAGATATAATAAGAACAGTTAAGTCTCGTAGACTGTGATGGACAGGACATGTGGCACGAATGGGGAATGAAAGGGGAGCGTAGAACATTCTTGTAGGAAAACCGGAGGGAAGACTTCCTTGAAAGACCAAGAATGAGATGGGAGAATAATATTAACCGTGATTTGAGGGAAGTATGTTATACAGGGGATGATTGGAAGACATTAGCTCAAGATAGGGATGTATGGAGAGCTTATGTCCGCGCGGGTATTAACCTACGGGTTCGATAGTGTCAGTGAGTTAGTGAAACCAAGAATGAGAAAAGTTTGAAGAATAGCATTAACATTGATGGGAAGGGAATTAAGTTTACAGGCAGTAATTAAAATAATATTAGCTTAGAATAGGGGTGTATGGAGAGCGTATGTCTGCTCAGCTATGAACATCCAGGCTCAATTGTGTCATGGTTGGTAGTTATATCACGAACTAAGCGAGAATTTTGTACCTCAATCGAGATTTGAACCACAGACACTCAGCTCCAGGGAGGCGAGCTACTATCGATTTCGTTCCCATCAGAGTCCCAGGATATAATTAAATTACCTTCCTATGTTTTAATGAGATATCCTTCTATCGTATTTTTTATTTAATTCTTATTTTGGTCTATAGTAATTTAACGTCTAAGATTATACCGAACCTAGAATCTCTAAATGTTATCGGTATTTTTTTATTCTTCTATTTATTATTATTAGGGCTGTGATTCTTATGTAATAAATGGTAAGGTTACAATGCAGATAGTATATATTATTCAAGTATTTGTGTGTGAAACCAAAACAAAAGACAATCAGAAGTCTAACTTCCCATTATACTACGTTGCAAACTTAACTTTTAGCATATAAAAATCCTAGCTATAGTTATTATTAAAGTCAGGATTTTTACGTATTAAAAGGTAAGATTTGCAACATAGTATAATGAAAAGTTAGACTTCTGACTGTCTTTTGTTTTGGATTCACACACAAACAGCTGAATAGTATAATGAGAAGTTAGACTTCTGACTGTCCTTTGTTTTGGATTCACATACAAACAGGTGAATTGTATAATGAGAAGATAGACTTCTGACTGTCTTTTGTTTTGAATATTGTTTCCAATACTCAAGATTCTACAACGAAAAAGTTGAGAAGTGCAACAATTATTTATTAACTTTTAATAAAAAATGTAATATATTATTAAAAGTTATAAAATAATTGTTGCCACTGTTTCTATTGTTATTGCTATTATTATTATTATTATTGTTGTTGTTATTATTATTGTTATTATTATAGTTATTATTATTACTATTATCATTAAAATTAATACATAATTATTGCTTTTGTTTTTATTATTAAAGAAGATAATTGTTGCAACTGAGTTTTTATTATGAAGAATTATAAATAATTGTCACTTATTAGCTATTATATATTATAATATATTAATAACATTAACTCAGGATAGGGATGTATGGAGAGTCCATATTCTTGCGAACATGAACCTCCGGATTCGTTAGTGGCAGTGAGTTAATTTGTTAGTTAAAGGTAAACTTCCTTAAGGAGATAAATCGGTCTGTAGGAAATGTGATTTCACCTGAAAACGAAAATTTCAAAATTGCCATAGCGACCGAAATTTTTCGATTTTTTCGCAACGAAACTAGGTATATTCCATTAAAATAAAACGAGAAAAGTATTCTTCAAAAATCAGCGAAATCCTATCATTACGATCGGGGATTTACGTCAAATTCTTAATGTAAAAATCGCTCGATGTAGGCTTTATTAACAAAAGGTAGGGCCTATATAAATTCCGCAAACCAGTAAAATCGCACCTTAAATTCGACTTGCTGAGGGATTCTGTTCTGAAAATGTATAAAACTCTTTTTATCACAGTTATATGGATGTGAAATATGATCTCTTGTTTTAAGGCAGGAGAAAAATTACGGCAATGCGTATTTGAGAATAAAGTTCTTATGGATATTTCTGTACCAAACAAAGAGAAACAGACAGACAAATGGAGAAGATTACATAACAGTGAGCTACATGAACTTTAAAGCAACAACAGTTAATTCTCATAGACTGCGATGGGCAGGGCATGTGGCACGAATGTAGAATAAAATAGGGGCATGGAAGCTTCTCATAGGAAAACCAGAGGGAAAACCTCCAGTTGGTAGACCAAGAATGCGGTAAGAGAACAGCATTAACCATGATTTGAGAGAGACTAGCCTCATGGGCTAGTGGTCACCGTTCCCGACTACTGTCCATGAGGTCCCGAGTTCGATTCCCGATCAAACCATAGGAATCTTTCCTTAAATGGAATTATTCATGTGGTTGTCCATGGTCTGGAGTTTAGGTTAAGAACTCCGCTGGAGCTTCAATATAATTTATCACCCATCATATCATCGGGGTAACGTAACTCCGCCTTCCAGGTGCCCCAACCTAAGAAATGGATTACAATTCTGCCAATGCTAGGAGAAAAAGCGAGAAATGTCATAAAAGACAACCTGGTGGCATCAGAAAAAAATGATTTGAGGGAAGTATATTATAGAGATATGAACAGACAGGTGAATGGAGAAGACTACATAACAATGAACTACATGGTCTTTATAGGAAGCCAGATATAATAAGAACAGCTCAGTCTCGTAGACTGTGATGGGCGGGACATGTGGCACGAATGGAGAATGCAAGACATGCATGGAAGCTTCTTAGGCAAACCAGAAGGAAAACGCCCAGTTGGTAGACCAAGAATGAGGTGGGAGAATAACATTAAACATGATTTGAGGGAAGTAGATTATACAGGGAATGATTGGAAAACATTAGCTAAGAATAGGGATGTATGGAGAGCTCATGTCCGCGCAGCCTTGAACCTACGAGTTCGGTAGAGGAATTCTCTTAGTTCCTGCACGAGGATTTTTTTGTTAGAGTAAGTCGTTAAATGGTTGTTGAGAAGAATGTTATAGAGGCAGCCAGGAGTGATACGAGGCTGACAGAAGGTTTATATGAAGTTGTTAGGAAGTAATGAGTTTGGCGTAACAGATAAAAACGTGATGCTGTCAATGTCACTCTCTAAATTTCAACACAACTTGTCTCGCTCCGCCACTTGGACGCAGCCCACCTTGCAGCTGACCCCAACTCAACCCATCTTATAACGTGGGTGTGTAGAATTTTTACTCATTGGGTTTTGTATTAGTTTATTAAATAGTAGCTAATACCCGGCTTGCGCTCCTACGTCTAAATACATTTATGTATTTTTTTATTTACTTATTTATTTAAATGCAGTGGATTTTGAAATTTTTCATTAGCCAATAATGACTGAGGAAAACAAACAATAACAAGAAAGATTATAAAATGTTCATCAACTTTTCCCTGGCTTCCCAGTATCTGTCCACGAAATTGTTGGTTGTTAGCGTTGGGCAAGTTCGGATGTGATCAGCATCCATATCTTCCATAGTGTTGCAGAGGATACATTGTTGAGTTGAGGCGATGAAGGTGTTTACCAGGCAGTCGTGTCCTGTTGCAACGGCTAATCTTCTGAGCCAATCTGGCAGTGTAGTTTGGATGGATGCTTTCCAAGGTTTGTCAGTCATTTGGAGCTCTAGGGAGGTTCTGAAGGTTTCTCTCATTCCGAAGCGGATGTTCATAGCTGCTCTAGAGTAAGATATTATGTTCGGTGATGTCTGAAGGATGTGGGTTCCTTTCTTGGCCAGCAAATCTGCTATCGGGGTACAATGGTAAACTCACCTGCTCGTGGTGTACCCTGGTAACGCTATCTAACGGCAAAGTAGTTTACCACAACGCAGATAAAAATGACGACTGGATACGTCTAAATACATGAAATATATGTTTTAGATTTTAGTTTCAGGCGGAATCCTATACCTAATAATTTAGAGTTTAATAGATAACTGTCAAAAAAACCTATAGCAGAAAACCTGTACATACAAATTTTGATGAATATGGCTTGAGTGGTTTAGAAATCTATGAACATTTTTATATATAAGCACTATATATTAATCCCTATACCTGTATAAATAACAAAATAACTCACTGGCAATATCGAACCCGTAGACGAACCCGTAGATTCATGGCCGCGCGGATATCTCCACATACATCCCTATCCTGAGCTAATGTTTTCGAATCATACCCTGTATAATCTACTTCCCTTAAATCGTGGTCATTTTTGTTCTACCAACTGGGCGCTTCTCCTTTTTTTTGTTTTCCTACAAGCCTCCATGCCCCTCTTTCATTTCCCATTCGTGACACATGTCCTGCCCATCACAATCTACGGAACTTTATATGCAATTTCGCACAAAGCTAATGTAGCTCTGTGTTAAGTATGGCAGCACATGTCTGTTCATCTCTCTTTGGTCTAAAAATGTTCCTGAGAACTTAATTATCAAATACTCGTAATATTTTCCCCTGCCTTAAAGGGGACTGGGTAGTGATTTACACATAATACATTAATTTTATGTCCAAAAGTATATTTCAATGTTTCTCAGCTTGTATTGTTGATAACTAGTTGGAAATTTGTATAGATATAGCCTACTCGGACACTTTGTGCATCCAATGGTATAAGACACAATTAATTGTTTTTGTATCTAAAGTAATTACATGTTAACTGATGGCCTATTTTCCTACATTTTAATATATGTATATATTTAATTTCAAGTCCACTTTTCCTCAATATTTTTTATTCAAATTCCTTGATTATTTTAAATGTGTTAAATGATATCTGTTCTTAATTCTAAAGCCAAATTTATTTAATTACGTCATACATAACATAAAAAATAAGATATTTAGTTATAGAAAATATTTTTTTTAAAAAGTTAATTAAATTGAAGATTTTTTATATTGACCTTCAGAGTGAAACAATTAAATAACTTTGGCTTTAGAATTTAGAACAGACATCATTTAACAAATTTAAAAAATCAAGGAATTTGAATAAAAAAATATTGAAGAAAAGCGCACTTGAAATTAAATATATATAATATATATATATATATATATATATATATATATATTAAAATGTTGGAAAATAGGTCATCAGTTAACATGTTGTAATTACTTTAGATAGAGAAACAATTAATTGTGTCTTATACCATTGGATGCACAAAGTTTCCGAGTATATCTATACAAATTTTCAATTAGTTATCAGCAATACAAGCTGAGAAACATTGAAATATACTTTTGGACATAAAATTATTTTATTATGTGTAAATCACTACCCAGTTCCCTTAAAATAAAACTCAATATTTCACACCCATATATTAGAACTGTGAAAATAACAGTTTTATACGTTTTCAGTTTAACGTTTTTTTAGAGAAGTTGGGACGACAAGAGTCCCTGTAATACACTTCCAGAATTGAACTTTTAATTTCATTGTGCACCTCATTGCTGTTCATAATTACTGTACTGTTCCCAGGTACTTGAAATCAGCCAATTCTTTAAAATTACTTTAACATATTATTACTTTGTTGTTTCTGGCACGCTGTATGTTTTCTTTGCATCGTTTTATTGTTCCCTGATATGAGTTGGTTATTAAAAAGATGTCTCTCTCACATCACTTTGATGTGGTCAACAGTCCAAGGATTAATAACTGTGACAAGATAACAGGTATCTTCTTCACATAACGTGTATTATTTACTCTCGCAGGAGATATCAGCTTATCGTTTTAATATACCGAATCATATTATCATTTTCTTTATCGAAAAGATAATATAATACTAAATTATGTTTACATTTCGAAGCTTCGCCAGAAAACATTCAATACTTAATACTTCGCTAAACCTATATGTAATACATGTAGCCTGTATGAGCTGAGGTTGGAGTAAAGAATATATTTATCAGACCTATCTAAACATACGTTTTAATGCTTTCTTTTAATTTTGTATTAACATTATTTTTACAATAGATGAAATTTCACTTTAAAATATAGAGGATGTATATGTTTATATAATGTTATATTTATATCCAATAAAATTGGTTGGTTATTAAAGAATATTTCACTTTAAAAATTCAATATTTTTTCTATTATAATTGTTAGATTTATTAAAGGAAATTTCACTTCAAAAATTTATAAAAAATAGTTTTATTGTTTATTAAAACTGTTTGGTTTATAAAAGGAAATTTTATCCTAAAGCTTCAACATAAACATAATTATATTCAGCATCAATTAAAATGGTTGACTATTAAAAGAAATTTTGTTAAAAAGATTCAGGTTTTCTTTTTTTACTACTAAAAGAAATGTTGTTAAAAAGATTCAGGTTTTTTTTTTTACTAAAAGAAATTTTAATATACAATTATAGAATATTCACCTGAAAGGTCCGTCTCCTCAACTTAATTATCATTTAACTGTAGCGCTTTCGGGACTTGTCCCATCATCGGCAGGATTCAAAACTGGTGTTTCACTGAAGATCTGGTAGAGGGGGTAGCATGTATTTGGTTCGTTTTCGTTTATCAGGCTGTCGTTATGAGCTGCTTTCATGATTTCCATCTCTTCGAGTACGTTTATCTTCGCTGGATTATTTTCTCTGTGCATTACTGTTAGGGTGTTTTCAATATTTAACATGCGATGTCCTTCATGGATAACGTGTTTTGCATAGCTTGATTTACCTTCTGCGTGAATGAAGTCTCGAAAATGTTCTTTGAATCTGATGTTAAAACTCCTGTTTGTCCTTCCTATATAAAAATTTGTTGCAGTCCTTACATGTCAGTTTATAAACTCCTTTACTGTTGAAAATGTTATTTTTATTATATTTATTATTAACATAATAACATTTTCAACAGCAAAGGAGTTTATAAACTGACATGTAAGGACTGCAACAAATTTTATATAGGAAGGACAAACAGGAGTTTTAACATCAGATTCAAAGAACATTTTCGAGACTTCATTCACGCAGAAGGTAAATCAAGCTATGCAAAACACGTTATCCATGAAGGACATCGCATGTTAAATATTGAAAACACCCTAACAGTAATGCACAGAGAAAATAATCCAGCGAAGATAAACGTACTCGAAGAGATGGAAATCATGAAAGCAGCTCATAACGACAGCCTGATAAACGAAAACGAACCAAATACATGCTACCCCCTCTACCAGATCTTCAGTGAAACACCAGTTTTGAATCCTGCCGATGATGGGACAAGTCCCGAAAGCGCTACAGTTAAATGATAATTAAGTTGAGGAGACGGACCTTTCAGGTGAATATTCTATAATTTTATATTAATTTTGAATAAACCTCAACGGAACACATCATGAATCTTATAAAAGTTGAAAAGAAATTTTGTTAAAAAGATTCAGGTTTTTTTACTAAAAGAAATTTTGTTAAAAAGATTCAGGTATTTTTATAATTTTATATTCGATTCCTATTTAAAATGGATTGGTTATTAAATAATTTTATTTTAAAATTTATAAAAATGTATATTGTATATAGCCTATAATTTTTCTATTCATTGTCCATTAAAATTGTTTGAATACAGTATTGAAGGAAATTTTACTTTAATAAATTAAGAGAAACATATTTTTAAATTATTATATTCACTCTATGTCCACTGCTGTGGTCTAGAGGTAGCGTACTGCCTTATCACGTAGCGAGCCCGGTTTCGATTCCCGGTCAGGACAGGTTCTTGTGTGAGTTTTTTTCGAGGTTTTTCCTCACCTGTAAGACAAATGTCAGGAAGCTTAGGGCCCAACGATCCCGAAAATCATCCGGCTACCATCACCATCCTTATCATTATCATCATCATCTCTCATCGGTGTGGAAAGCGTACCAATCGCTCCTCATTTGTTTTCAAACATCGCCGTTTACATTAAATATATATAAATATTTTAAAATAACTATATTTAAATAATAATTTGTGAGTAAACAGCTTAATTTTATTCGTTAAATAGTCCTAACAAATGTCACTCCTGATTTCCAAATCCTCTAGACTCCTCACTTCGTGAGTCGTGGATTTATCGATAATTTGGAAATCACTCGTGGCATTACTTATGAAAATATTATTTCCGTTGATGTGAGAAGACTTCATTTTGACCTATTTTTATACCTATCAAGCGGAAAAGTAATTATTTAATCGTTAAAAAGCTTGACCATTGCAGATTAAGTACGTGATATTAAATTGGGTCACTGAGATAAAGAAAGAAATTAACTGCCACAAAAATTATTGCATTTTCAATACTTGAATTTATTGACTTTATCAGCAACCGATTTCGACTTTTGGCCAATTAAAGCACCCGATATTTTAACAGTACAATTACCGGTATGGCAGAATATTTTTATTGCGAATGAGCCCATGTAAAACTAAAAAAGTATGTTGCCTTTTACTCCATACGTCCCCCATTTTTTTACTATGAGCCCTGGATTATTTTTATGACTTGGCAAAAATCATTTTGTACCAAATGAAGATGGACAAATGATGCTTTGAAAATGTGTTTTACAAGAAACAACACATATAAGATGAACAAAACAAAAAGTATTTATTAAGTCTTCTTCTTCTTCTTCTTCTTCTTAAACATAATTTGTAGGATTTTCATCCTGTTTATTTCCAAAATCACTCATCTCTTGGCTGGTCTTCCTCTTGTTCTTCTCCCGTCCATTGGTCTATCTTCTTTAGCTTTTTTGCAAGTCGGTTGTCTTCAATTCTTTCTATATGACCCTTCCAATATTTTCGTCTATCTATAATAAATTTGTTTATGTCTTGAATTTGACATTTGTTCCTAATTTCTGTGTTGTGCATTTTATCAAATAATGTTTTCCCCTGAATAGTTCTTAAGATTTTCATTTCACATGTGCTTATTATTTGTTTAGTTTTTTGTTGTATCAGCCCTAGTTTCAGCTCCATATACGATAACTGGTTGAACTATCGTTTTGTATATGCGGATTTTGTTTTCTGTTGTCATATGTTTATTGCGCCAAATTAATTATTAAAATGTTACTTGTATTCTCATAATATTATACCTGTGTAACAATGTACGAAAAGCTTATGTGCGTGCGGCCATGAACCTCTAGGTTCGATATTGTCAATGAGTTTGTTAGATAATTATTATTTTTAACATATTAAACTGGTTTGAATTATCTTTTATAATACTATTAATTCATATGACGCAATTTCAGTTAAAATCCTTTAGGTGCAATCTGTTGTTAAATTTATTTATGAAGAAATTAATTGACCTTTATTTTCTTACATACAACGTATATACAAAAACCATATCCAAAAGGTAATGTTAATATACATTATACAAAAAGAAACAATAAATTCGCACATGCCGCCATTTTATACCAGATTGGTGTCACGGCCAGCTTTAGTCTCAACTATTTTTTTTTCGGCATTTACCGTATAAACATTGGCTAGACTGTTAATGTTAATCAGTTGTTTAGAGATAAATAGATAATCGGTTGATTAATGTATTTGAGATCGTCCGATTCCTAATAGCCAATTTTATCGGTCCATCGAAACTCCTGGTTGTAGATGTTTCTCCTTCGTGTATAAACATATTCCCTGACACCAGGAGGTTTTAGGTCTTCCTCTGCCTCGTCCTCTCTCAGGTTTCCATTCTAAAACACATTTTGGTAGGATTCGCTGGACATGTCCATACCATTTTAATTGCTGAGTTTTAATATAATCTAAAATAGTGTTTTCAATCTTCATTTTCTCCCTTATAACTGAGATTATGTGTTTTTTCAATTCTTGAAATGTTTGCTCCCTTCGTATAAAATCCGTTTCCGTTGCCAAAAGATACTTATTTGTTTTTATTCTTAATGACCAAAGTTGTTTATTAAAATATATATGTAGTCAATATGCCCATTTCACCAATTAATGTTTTAAAATGGTCAACAAGTTTCTACAGCCAAGCTGTCATTCTCAAGACCAGATATTGACTGGTCTTGAGAATGACAGCTTGGCTGTAGAAACTTGTTGACCATTTTAAAACATTAATTGGTGAAATGGGCATATTGACTACATATATATTTTAATATTATATCACCAAGAAGATCACTTGTGTATTAAATAAAAAAAAGTTGTTTATAATTAACACAAATATTTCCAACAAAGATGGTATTATTTTACTATTATTTATTATTTTGAAAACACCATCGTGCAAAAAATAATGTAGCCTATAACGCTAGGTTTTTAATGATTTCCTCGCTTCTGTAAAAACTACTTCCCAACCTCGCATTTTAATATACTAATTCCATAAAATATGGTTTTATTTATCTTTGGTACACTTCTTTGTTACTATATTAATTTTAGCCGATTCCCTGCACTTTCTAGAGAACTACTTTAGCTTTCCTTACACATTAGAACGGCCATTTTGAGTCTTTGTTCATATGTTAATAAGAGTGAGATTGGAGACCAAAATAGAATAGAGATATTTGAATGAACAAAAGAGACTCATGGAGCAGAATGTAAAAATTATAGTGAATGCAGTGTCCACCCCCTCATCCATCAGTCTCCTGTCTACGAACCCCCGTCAATGTTGATTATTGCGTCTGCCACATGCATTTTCATCATTTGCCACGGGCCCTAGAATTTCTGCTTCATTTTCACAACACTCACATTTTTCCGTTATTTCCCTTCTGGCCATTCTCTTCTCTTATCAGCTGGGGAAATATATTCCATTCTCTCTTTAAGAGGGATCAATAATTTTATCCTTCGTTATGCCAGAAGTCGCGGTGCTATGACATCATCACTTTTTTAACTCACTTTTGGTTGACAAAACATTAATTATTCCTCTTCTGCTACAAGGTTTAGGCTATGCAGCCTGTTCCGGCGAAGTTAAAAGTGGAGTCCATCTTCTACGTGGTCGGCCAACATCTCTTGTTCCTCTGGGATTATACAGGAAGGTTCTTTTTGGTATTCTTTCGTTGTTCATTCTCATTAAGTGTTCTGTCCATTTCTTATTATTTTCGCTGATTTTATCTTCAATTTTATATATATTTAATTCTTCTCGTATAGTTTCAATCCTTATTCTATCTGCTCTTGTGCATCCTTTCACATTACGTAAAAACAGCATTTCCGCAGTCTGTATCCTGCTTTTATCCCTTGATTTCATAATCCAATTTTCACTTCCATACAACAACAAAGGAACAGCCATTGTTTTATATAATTTAAGTTTCGTATCTTTCCTTGTTTTCCGACCTAAGGTTCTTTTTATGGTTCCATAAATAGCCTGAAATGTATTTATTTTATTTTCTATATCTTTATTTTCTCTATAAGTTATATCACATCCTAAATATTGGAAATGTGATACTTGTTCTATTATTTTGTTATCCAGTACAATTTTTGATCTAATTCCATATTTACCAATAAATGCCATTACTTTTGACTTCAAAACATTAATTACATCTTTTTTATTATGAATATTCCACAATACAGTGTTTCTCCTTCAACCCAAAGTGATTTTTCGCCAGAGGTTTCTGTCTAGAGCATCTTCTTCCCTCAGATCTCTAGCTTCCATACTTCTCTTCACTCCATCCATCCATCCATCAATCTCTAGGCCTGCATCTTCCACTTGTTCCATTAGCTTTCCAATCAAGGATCTTCTTTGGTATTCTCTCTTCTTCTATTCTTATGAGGTGTCCATACCATTTCAAACGTTTTTCTCCTATTTTTTCTAATATTTTTTTTAACTTGCTTAATTTCCCTTATTGTGCAGTTTCTGACCTTATCTCTTCTTGAAATTCTTGTCGATCGCCTCCAAAAAACTATTTTTACTGCTAACAGCTTGTTATTCCATCTAATAATAATAATAATAATAATAATAATAATAATAATAATAATAATAATAATAATAATAAATTAAGTGTGCACAAGTGTGCAACAATTGGGAAATCTCCGGTGTTCTTCAGTGACTTCTGTCACGGATTTTGGACATTTAAGACATCATAAGACATAGAATTTGTCACACTTTAATTCAGAGTGTTTAAATATACACTTGTCCGTTATCATAAGTAATGCCACGAGTGATTTCCAATTTATGTAGAGAATTTGGAAATCAAGAGTGGCATTTGTTAGGACTATTTAACGAATAAAATTAAGCTGTTTACTCACAAATCATTATTTAACTATAGTTATTTTAAAATAGTTATATATTTAATGTAAACGGCGATGTTTGAAAACAAATGAGAAATATTATGTTTGACTTGTTCATCGCTGCAACCAGATCATATTATTTATTGTCAAAGGATCGCAATATATTAAGAATGCACCCTAGTGGAGAAGAAATTAAACACATCAAACTGTATATTAATTAATTTGTGATGTCCTATGATGTAAATATGTCTATTATATTTTTCTGGAACGTTATTACCTGGGAAAAAATACGTTTAAGAAAGTGCAAACAGTGTTTTTGTGGTATAATCAATTGCTACAATTTTTTATATTAACTCCCGCAACCACGATCTGGTTACATTCGTGCACTATATATACAATCTGGTAGCCACATGTAGTCACTGCAAGATAATGCTGTGACCTATTCAGAATTTTAAAAAGGAGGTACTTGATTTTACAGTGATAAAATTAAACTGATAAAATCGAGGTGAAAAACGACTGTGATTGGTTGTAAATAAAAATCATTGAAATGTGATTGGTCATTGACTCCCATTTGGGCATGAGTTAAATAGTCACGTTAACACCTTTGTAAGTGGAATAGTTTTAAATACATCTAATGTAACTGCATATTTCTTTTCTTATTTAAGATGCTTTTAAAATCTAGGTCACATGAAGGGCACAAGGAAAAAACAGAAAAATATGTTTTTCCCTTTGAAACCTAGAAAACGTACCTTCAGTTGTACAACATCCATATTTCCTTGTCTGTATGCCAAACTTTGGAAATAATTATTCCACGAATTGTCATGGCTACATCTAAAAGAGAGAAGAAAATCGCACTGTCTAATTCTCCTATTTAAGATCCTACATACCTCGATTCCCAATTATTTATCATCCCGTTTGCAGTATCTATCCTCAAACCATAACTTAAACACAAGATCACAACATAGTCTCTTACTTAATATACCGCAACATAGGACATCACATCACTCCATGTCATATACC
Organism: Diploptera punctata; assembly: GCA_030220185.1. Taxonomy (NCBI): domain Eukaryota; kingdom Metazoa; phylum Arthropoda; class Insecta; order Blattodea; family Blaberidae; genus Diploptera; species Diploptera punctata. The sequence continues at coordinate 535,883 of JASPKZ010008375.1, forward strand.
ATCTCCACTTCTCGCAACTGGAATTCCCTACCACAAGAAATAAGGGGCTGCCGGACATTGGCATCTTTTAAAAGAAATCTAAATTTATATTTGCTCTAAACTCGACTTCATTATTATCCAGTGTAAGATATATATATATATATATATATATTAATTGGTGTTTCCCGTATAATGTATCATATTTATATTATTATTATTATTATTATTATTATTATTATTATTGTTATTATTATTATCGTATCATTATTGTTATTATCGTATCATTATTGTTATTACCCAATAAAATGTTGTTTGTACATGACATTTACATTGTTACATTTATTGTATCTTTAACTGTTTATAATTTGTATAGTGTATATCTATATTTTTCGAATATTTATTTGTATTTGTGCTGGTTGAGTGGAAGAGAAGGCCTTATGGCCTTAACTCTGCTAGAATAAATAAAGTATTATTATTATTATTATTATTATTATTATTATTATAAACATTTGATTCATTTTATTTTTATTAATTATTATTATATACAACTTTCCTCATTAGAGGATTGCCTCAAGGACAAAGTGATACAGACAATTAATTTTTGAAATTGATGAAATACATTTTGTAAAAACATTTAAACATTTCAAATTGTAATTGAACTATACATACTATAAAGTAGACATTTTGTAAAGATGGTTTCTTATAAATGATAGTGCTTTCCATAACTAATTATCTCATAGACCGATAATTTTGCCTGTTCCTGTTGATAAAATTGCTTCCTATTCGTAATGAGACATATCTCCGCAAATTTACTCTTTGGCAAGGATATGGATTGGCAAGGATATGGATTCAACAATGTACGATGGATATGGTAAAGCAAGAAATGCCAAAAGAAAACGACTTCAAAAATTACAAAAAAAAAAGTTCTGTTGCTCTAAAAATGTATTAAATATTGTATAATGAATCTACATTATTGTTAATAGTTATTTCTCATATAATCATCTGTTATTGATTTTTACAAAGCCCAAAGAGTTTTAATAGTAAAGATATGTTATCTATAACTATCCAGCCGGCTTAGAAATCGTCTAGAAGTAAGATCGGAACACATAACCTCACATTTGGTAAATATTAAACATTATAATTATTTTTGGCTTCTGATGTTGTATTATTCGCTAAATAATCACTCCAAATCCAACGCGAGGTTCAGTTTTTCATTAGAAAAGCACAACCTCTTGTTAGATTACTGCTGAGAATAAAAAAAAATGTTTTATGGAATCAGAACATTACGTCTAAAAAAAAAAAAAAAAGCATTTTAATACAGTAATAAAGAATGCAATGTCACAATGTAGAAACAGGGAATTAAAATCAAGATCAATAAATTATTTTTAATATTCTAATAAACTGAGTTAATTTCCTGTGTTTTAATTCGCTGAGAAATATTTAACACGGCAAGTTACCTTTCCCATACGGCCGCACAGCACTCTCCGTTATCGGTCGGTGCGACTATATCCCCACATTAAATAATAAAGCAATAAGCGGTTAACGAATAAATACAGTACGGTGGTATATCCTAACTAATATTTAACATTATTATTATTATTATTATTATTATTATTATTATTATTATTATTATTATTATCTTCTTCCTTCCAAGTATTAGGCCAAGGCCTGTTACGATCCTATAGAAAATTTTCCCTCCAGCGTTTCATAGGACGGCCCAGTGATCTTCGTCCTCTTGGTATATAATTATAAACAGCTTTGGGGATCCGATTTGGACTCATTCTTTCAAGATGGTGTTTCCAATTTAGTTGGTACTGTTTAATATATTCCAAAATTGGCGTAGTCTTCAATTCTTTTAAGATATCGGTGTTCCTTTTCCGATCCCATCTGGTGTAACCCGCTGTTCTGCGCATGAATCTCATTTTACAGCCGTTATTCTGCTTTCATGTTGTTTTTTTAGTGTCCATGCTTCACAACCGTAGGTCAACACTGGTCTAGCCAAAGTGCTATATAAACGTAATCTGGTGTTTTTTTGTACAAGGGATGGTTTCATAACTTCATTAATAATTCCTAAACTTTTATTATAACTAGTAACTTTTTCAGGGATATCCTTTTCATCCTAGATAGAGAGATAATATCCAAGATATTTAAACTGATTAGATCTCTCTAAAATTTTATTCTGGAGACAAATTTTGCTTTGTATGGGGTCCTTCCCATGAAATGCCATAACTTTAGTTTTGTTAATTGATATTTCCATATTTAATTTGGCAGCTATTTTTTGTAAATTATAAATTGATCGTTGCAAATCATTTTCGGAAAGTGCCAGAAGAGCTAAATCGTCTGCAAAAAGAATAGAATCGAGTTTGAGGTTCCTATTGATGGGTATATATCCTCGTTGTGTTATATAATATTATTATTATTATTATTATTATTATTATTATTATTATTATTATTATTATTATTATTATTATTATTATTATTATTATTATTATTATTATTATTATTATTATTATTATTATTATTATTATTATTATTAAAAGGTTTAAGGCAAGGTTGCAGTTTATCTCCAACTCTATTTAAAATTTATCTCGAAAGAGTACTAAGAGACTGGAGGAAAAACATGTCAAAAAATGGGCATACCTATCCAAAATACACATGTACATTCATTAAATTTTGCAGATGACCAGGTATTAATAGCACAGGACCACGATGACATAGAATATATGGCTAAAAAGCTAAAAGAAGAATATGAAAAATGGGGACTTTATATAAACATTGAGAAAACTAAATACCTGTGTATAGGAGAAGAAATGGAAAATATAAATTTCAACAATGGAGAAGTACTAAAACCTAGTTTGAATGCACTTATTTAGGAACAAAATTAGACCATTCAGGCGATAACACAGTGGAAATTAAAAATAGAATCGCACAAACAAAACAAGCAATAAATGTTTTAAACTCTGTTTGGTGGAGCAAAAATATTACAAAAAATAGAAAATTACAAATATATCAAACCATAATTCAGAGCATTTTAACATATGGTGCTGAAGTCTGGCAAATTCCTACCAGGGAAATGAAAAGAATTTTAAGTACAGAAATGGATGTTTTAAGAAGATCAGCTGGAAAATCTAGAATGGATAGAATACGAAATAAAGAAATAAGGGAAATTATGGGTGTACAAGAGGAGCCGGACATCATAGACATCATAGAAAAGAAAAGATTGCAGTGGTATGGTCATGTCAAACGAATGTCAGAGCAAAGATTGCCAAAAATTGTTATGGAATGGATCCCAATGGAAAGGAGGAAGAGAGGAAGACCGAAGAAAACTTGGATAGAAGGGGTACAAGCAGCTATGAATATCAGAGGAATGGAGGAAGATCAATGGATGGATAGAGAGGAATGGCGTTTGGTTTCCGGAAGACGGCGGCAGCTGCCATGATACCGGATGATGATGATGACGATTATTATTATTATTATTATTATTATTATTATTATTATTATTATTATTATCATTGCATTACCATTTTAATTATTATTATTATTATTATTATTATTATTGTCCATCGCTGTGGTCTCGAGGTAGCGTGCTGCCTTGTCACGCAGCGGGCCCGGGTTCGATCCCCGGTCGGGGCAGTTTTTCTGGGTGAGGTTTTTATCGGGGTTTTTCCTCACCTGTAAGACAAATGTCAGGAAAACTTTCAGGCCCAAACGGTCCCCGAAATCATATGGCCATCATCATCATCATCCTTCACCAGTGTGGAAAGCAACGGAAAGCTACCAAACCTTCAATTCCCTAGTAAAGCTGCAAAGCATGGCATGGAAATGCTATGATTGCAATGAAGGACCTGCTTTCGGGCAGAATTACTATGGATGGATATCCTCATTTCTAATTCTATCAAGTTTTGTACATCCTTTAACTTGTCTGAGGAACCTCGTCTCCGCCATCTGCATTCTATCTTTCTGTTTTTTTCATTGGAACCCAAGTTTCACATCCATACAATATTGTGGGAATTGCCGTAACTTTATACATTTATATTTTTGGTTCTTTTAATTTTATTTTTGAACGTTCTCTGTATTGTTCCACAATTTTTTAATAAAATTCATTCTTCTTCTGGGGCAAGCCGTAGCGTAGTGGTTAAGGCACTGCGCTACAAGTCGGAAGGTCGAGGGTTCAAGTCCCGGTGGGGTCAGGATTTTTAAACTGACCAAAACCTTCTGGCAGCACTATGGCCCTGGGGTCGACTCAGCCTCTAACGGAAATGAATACCAGACGCTTGTTCTGGTGTAAAGGCGGCCGTCACGCAGGGCTGACATCAAGTGCCGATTGTCTAGAAAAAGTGGGAGCCTTAACCTCCTACTACCCCAAGGGCCTCCCGAGGCCTGTAGTGGGATCACTTTACTTTACTTCTTCTTGTTCTTCACTTCCTAGTTTGGGCATTGATTATCTGCTCCGTCTTCACTAATACATGTAAGACCATCTCTTCCGAGGACGTCCGATATATTTTCTTCCTCTCAGAAAATAATGGAAGATTTTCTTTGGTAATCTACTCTCTTTGATCCTTTCTACGTGTTATTTCCACTGTTTCTTGTTATTCGATATATTTTCTTTTTATGAAGTAGATCTGCAGTTATTCACGAATATAATCGTTTCTTATCTAGTACATAGCCTACTAGTACAGCCTTTTACTCTCCTTAAAAATTTCATCTCGGCTGCCTGGATTTTACTTTTTTGTTTGGTAGTGTTAACATTCAGAAACAAAAAAGATTATTTTTTTGTCTCAGAAAGAAAAATATGTGATTCTGATAGTATTTTTTCTTCTGAATTCAAATATGAGATCGGTTTTTCTCCGTCACGCAAGGTTTCTGAGAGACAGGCATTTATAATTTCAAACACTTTAATATTTTCTACATTCGTAACTACACAATATTCGAACATTCAGACTCACATATAAAGCTAAGAAATTAACGATTTTCTGTTATATTTTGCCTGTGGAGCATCCCTCTTGATGGTCCAACAATAATCGGCCAGCATACTAGGATTCCATTTGTCTTGATATCTCTTTTCCATAGCTGAAATCTCCTGATGAAAGTGTTCCCCGTGCTCATCGCTCTATGGACAAAGGACGAAAAAACTTTTGTTAAAAAATCTTCTTCTTCTTCTTCACGGTTTAGGCTTATTTACTAGCCTGTTCCGGCTCCAAATTGCTGCTGTTTCCATCTTTTCTTTGGTCTTCCCAAACTTCTTCTTCCTCGTGGTGAATAGCTGTATGCTGCTTTTGGTATTCTATTCTCAGTCATCCTTGCCAAGTGTTCTTTCCAGTTTGTTCTGTATTTCACTATTGTTGTGTTTAATTCCTCTACTTTTTAGTTGTTTTATTTTTGTGTTATTTTTTTGTCTGTTCTTTGATATCCTGCTATTTGTCTGAGGAATTTCATTTCAGCAGCTTGTATTCTGGCAGATTGTTGTGTTGTCACTGTCCATGTTTCGAATCCATAAGTAATAATAGGCACTGCCATTGTCTTGTATAATTTCATTATAGAGTCTTTCCTCGCTTTATTTTTCAAAGTTACTTTTAGTGTTCCTGTTAAAAAAATAATTATTTAAATCTATTAATTGAAATTGAAATAAAAAAACTGTGGGTGATGGAGAAATTCCGAATACATATTTGAAAAACACGATAAAAAACTACACTAAGTACAACTATGAGACAAAAATCATGTTGACATAATAATAATAATAATAATAATAATAATAATAATAATAATAATAATAATAATAATAATAATAATAATAATACTTTATTTATTCTGGCAGAGTTAAGGCCATAAGGCCTCTCTCTTCCACTCAACCAGCACAAATACAAATAAATATTTGACAAATATAGATATACACTATACTAATTATAAACACTTAAAGATACAATAAATGTAGCAATGTAAATGTCATGTACAAACAACATTTTATAGGGTAATAACAATAATGATACGATAATAATAATAATAATAATAATAATAATAATAATAATAATAATAATAATAATAATATAAATATGATATATTATACGGGAAACGCCAATTATTATACACCGTGATTCAAAATTGACTTTACAACTTTACAAGCTTATAGAAATTTATTTAGAAGACCTACAGAATTGGTTTAAATGTCATATGATAGCACATCTCATCAAGTTTTGAAGACCTACAGAATTGGTTTAAATGTCATATCCTAGGGCTCCGAGCAAAGCTATCCCTCACTTGTTCAACCACAGCTTCAGCCGTACGTGGATGGCCCGTATGCTTGGAATGACTAACAGAACAGCCAGTCCTAACAAATGTTTGGTGCCAAGAATAAATTGTTGACCTGCTAGGAGGATCCTTACCATACTGGGTACCAAATCTACGCTGAACAATTGTCGCAGATTTAGTTTCTTCGAACAAAAACACACAATGAGCACGCTCGGCACCTGTGAAAGCAGCCATTTTGATATGAACTACGTTAGCGCACGCGGTGAGAGAACTAGGTACTATAAAACTATGTCGGTGAAAACTTGATGAGTTGTGCTATCATATGACATTAAAACCAATTCTGTAGGTCTTCTAAATAAATTTCTATAAGCTTCTAAAGTTGTAAAGTTAATTTTGAATCACTCTGTATATATCTTACACTGGATAACAACAAATGTAATCCAAGATTCGCTCCCATACAAAAGGAGGGACCGCCATTGTGTTATAAAATTTTAATTTTGTTTGTTTATGGGCTTTAAAATGTTGGATAAAACCATGATTATGGTTGGGGCTTTGTTTCTGAACGATTTCATCGTCATCATCATCATCATCATGAGAGCACACAGACGTGTAGAGGCAGAGTGTTATCATTTTAAACTCTCGTCACGTCAGGGAATCACAAATAATGAAGGCACTTGTCAATAGTATTTGCACTTCTCTTTAGTAACTCACATCTACGTCAAAATACGATATGTGAACGTCAAAAATAGCAGATAAATCTGCCCAGATAACGTCTTATTGTTTGCAGTAAAACCGTTTCAAATACGTGGAGCAAACCTTCCTTATTTATTACGGAATTCAACCCAAACCTCCTATTGAAATATAAAAATGATAGCAATATCACCTATTTCCATCTCAAAATGTTTCTAAAAATATGAACATTGCTGTCTCCTGCTGTTTTTACGCGCTTTATATTAGCTTGACCTGTATCTATCTGTCTAGCAATGTAACGGGACCTGTATCTTTGAAACGGAATCTCTTTGAACACGATTTTCACCCACTTAAAAACATTGGATCGACTTTAAACTTTGTATAATTGTAAAGGACCCATGACAATACAATCATTTCATAATTTTTTTCTAAAATCCTGGCCAGAATCATCAGAAAATCAAAAAAATAAAATCCGATATAATAGGTTGCGGACTTATCGACTTCTTACTCAATCGTTGTTAAGAGCTCAGTTGGTAGAGCAGTGGACTGTAGTGGTATATAATTTCAGTAATCCATAGGTCGCTGGTTCAAATCCGGCCAGGAGGATTTTTGTTTTAGAAGAGTATTAAGCATTTAAATTTTCATGGGATTCCGGTTTATGACAATCAATTAAACTAAAAATAAATAATAGTTTAAAAAACTAAAACAACATACTTTATTAGAAAACCGAACTAAAAAATGAAAAATAATTTTAATTTCCAACGCGCTTGGGATAAAATTAAAGTGGTCAACAAAAAAATCATCTCCAACACATCTAGAATAAAACTAGAGTTATCTACAAAAAAAAATTACCATCAAAGCGTGGGGGTGCTTTTTATGGTTTTTACGTTTTCTTCTTAGAGACTTTATTTTTACCAATATATGTTTATTATTGAATATATTAATTGATATAGAGCACCCCACGCTTTTGATGGTAAAAATTATTTTTTTTAGATAACTCTAGTTTTATTCTAGATGTGTTGGAGATGATTTTTTTGTTGACCACTTTAATTTTATCCCAAGCGTGTTGGAAATTAAAATTATTTTTCATTTTTTAGTTCGGTTTTCTAATAAAGCGTGCTGTTTTAGTTTTTTTAAACTATTATTTATTAGTTCTATTAGATTGTTAAAATTTAGATTATGTTAGTGTGAGGCAGCCCGAATATCGGCCACCTACCTTAACCTCCTCCATTACATATAATACCTTGGGGCGTTTAATTTTATTCTCGCTTCAAGAATAACTCTAATTTGCCGCGGTTAATTATTAATAATGTTTATGCTCCTTGCCGAGGGTCGCGAGTTCAAACCCGACCGAGGTTAATGGATATTTTTAGGACGGAAAAATCCAAGTAGCAACTCCTCCGGAAGGAACATTAAGTCTGAACATTTTCAGGCTCGTAAAAGATCCTTAAGCCTGAATAAAAGGTATCTAAGAAAAATTTACCGACCCGAACATAGTAACACCTTAGTTTTCTGCTAGATGGCTCATTGAATTGGTATGTTGACAGCATGTCATTCATGACATCTATGGGCAAATAAGCTTAACTAAATTAACTTGATGAGGATCACTCTAAGAGCGGACAGGCTTTAGTAGATGTCGAAAATTTGCCCATACATGTCATGAATGACATGCTGTCAACACACACTAAATGAGCAAATTGGGACCATGGAACTTTTAGAAAACAAAATTTCTGATTACAAGTCAAGATGGATGCAACATGTTCATCGAATGGAAGAACACAAGGATACCTAAACAAATGTTAAGATATCAACCTGCAGGAAGAAGAAGACCAGGACGTCCATTCAAAAGACTTCTGGATGGTGTTTCTATTGAGGCCCAAACTGGTCAACAAATGGCCTAAATTCGTGAATGATGATGATGATCTATTGTTGATATTCGAGCCGTTCTAGTCCTACGCAAATAGTCCATTTCTACAGCCAATAATCGACTGCATGTTACTTGTCTAATGTCTAAGTTTCAGCTCCATATAACGTTACACTTTCAACTAATGAAATGTAAGTTATTATGTTGTTGTAATAATCATTGAAGAAACTTATAATCAACTAATTATATGGCGGCGCGTTCATTTCCTATGTTTAATGTTTATTAAATTAAACATCATAGTATTACTTCCTAAAATATTAATTTTTATTTTTTCATTCTTATTTTTGTTATTTACAATATTGTTGCTCCAAAGAAATGAATATAATCAACTCAATTATTTATTTATTTATTTATTTTACCTGATGGAGTTAAGACAGTAAGGTCTTCTCTTCCACTTCACCAGGTTAAATTATACATACAATAAGAATTAAGATTGATACATAACAGATATAGACTACACAATATAAATTTGACAAGGGTAAGAAAGAAAAGTAGTAATAATAATAATAATAATAATAATAATAATAATAATAACCTATAATTAGATTAAGTGAATGGTTTGGTAAATAAAGTTTAAAATATAAGGAAACAATAAAAGTAAACATGGAACAGGTTAAATATTATATTGTCTAAGGAAATATGAAGTGAGTTTCTTTTTAAAGTGTTTTTGAGTCGGGCAGTCCTTGATATACGAGGGGAGGGAATTCCAGAGTCGTGTGGCTGAAACAAGAAAGGATGAGGAATAGTGAGAGGTTCGATGTAGAGGAACAGCTAGAGTTAAATTTTCTCTCGATCGTGTGTTTAAGTTATGGTGGGAGGATAGCGAATGAAAGCGAGTAGAAATATAAAGGGGTGATGAGGTGGACAAAGTGAATTTAGATACCATAATAATAACAAAAGTTGGTAGACCAAGAATAAGGTGAGAAAATAACATTAACTATGATTTGAGGGAAGTAGATTATACAGGGGATGATTGGAAAGCATTATCTCAGGATAGGGATGTATGGAGAGCTTATATCCGCGCGGCCATGAACCTACGGGTTCAATAGTGCCATTGAGTTAGTTAATTATTTTCTGTTTTAGCTGCAATAACGAATAGAGAAAATTTATAATTATTTTTCCTTTTACTTATTCAAATAAACATAAAAAAAAATTTCGTCTTTCAGATAATTTATGCCAAGAAGATTGCGATAAGTAGATTCTTTGGCAACGTCGGGTAATCAGCACGGGGTATCTAAAAATAATAACGATATACATTTCTGAAGTAATATTTACATATGTTACATAAGTTCTATTAATTATTTATTTTTGTTCGAATTTACATACGTGGATATTTTGCGTAGAATCCCGAACTAAGTCTCTGACCAGCGCGCTGCAGCGGTTAAATTCCGTTCTAATTATGTAACCTACAAAAAAATTTAAAAAATGTAGGGAATTCTCGACTTTAATTTGTCTGATATACTTTCAAAGTCCTATAGAACAACAATGCGCATGCGCCAGAATTTATAGAGCCAGCGATAACCCACCATCGAACCACATATCGATTATTATCGTTGTTTCGATTATTATAATTTTGTTTATGTATTTAGACACATTTAAAATGTAACGAACCTAAAAGCTAACTAACTAACTAACTAACTCACACTTAACCTAATTCATTTACTCTAACCTAGGGTGGATCCATGAAACGCCCTTTTTTTTCACTCAATAATCACAACCATCGATATCCCACTGGTTCCAACTATGTAATATACTCTCTGGAGAAAATAGCAAGTCAACATCACAATATGTGTATTTGAATAAAATATAATAAAAATTCTAAAATAAAGTTATAAAAATTGTTTTAAATATTTTAAAATATTTAAAAATATTACAAAATACAGAAGAAGAGTTATAATTCGCAATAATAAACTGAAAAATCAAGGGCAAAAGCAGCTGAAATGATATTTCTGAGAAGTGTGCTGGCTGCAAATTTCTAGATAAAAGAAGAAGTAAAGATATTAGAAATGAGCTAAATATTATTAAACTTTTAAATTAAATTAAATAATCTAGAAAAAAACTGGAAAAAACATGTTCAAAGAATGAAAGATGATCCGATTCCAAAAATTATACTTAATTACAAACCAAGAGGAGACAGGAATATTGGTAGACAGAAAAAGAGATGGATTCAACTTTTTGAATGAGAATCTATGAGACCGAAACAAGCCACATCCATGATTGATGATGATGATGATGATGATCAAGGGTAAATCATTCTAAACTTGAGCCAAAAAGTATGTTTACGTCATATATAAAGAAAATATACTCACGTAAATGCTAATAAAATTGCAGGCTTTCCCACTGTTGCCAGAACGTCCTGTGCTTGATATCATGAGAGTTTTGATGTTGGCCTCTTACAGTGGAATTGTTTGCACTACACTACACTACAATAACAAACCTTGCTACAATATCACTGACTTATTTCTACACTTAAATCTGGCTCGATACTGTTTTCATTCTCCGCCGCATTGTGGCAGAACAATGTTTTCCTTAGCCAAGTAATGTAACTAACAAATTCTATGTTTGGAAAAACTGCACTTAAACTAGCGTGAAATATTTTCAACGTCGTATTGAACAACCAAATTCTATGTTTGGAAAAACTGCACTTAAACTAGCGTGAAATATTTTCAAAGTCCTATAGAACAACAGTGCGCATGCGCCAGGGTTTATAGAGCCAGCGATATTAAACTAGCGTGAAATATTTTCGAAGTCCTATAGAACAACAGTGCGCATGCGCCAGGGTTTATAGAGCCAGCGATAACCCACAATCGAACCACATATCGATTATCATCCTCCATTACTATCCGTCGCTATGAAATTTCTTTCTTCTTCTTCGGCTTTCCCCCACTTATAAGTTTGCCGTCTTCAGTTTCCATTTATCTCTATCATTCCAATCTCCCTCTTCCAAATTCCTATCATCCATTATAGTTCTGACGTAGGTTTTCTATTTCCATCTTGGTCTGCCACGTTTATTTCTTCCAGGGGGTGACCATTGGTATATATTTTTTGGCCATCTTTCATTTTCCATTCTTTGTACATGGCCATACCATTTAAGTGTTTGATTTTCAATCCTCTTAACAACAGATGTGGTGACATTCATTTCTCTCCAAAGGAATTCATTTCTTATTTTATCCTGTCTTGTTTTTTGGAGGCTTCTTCTAAAATAATCAAATTCAACTGTTCTAATTTTGTTCTTTGTAATTCCGTCAAAGACCAAGTTTCACTTCCATATGACAAAATATTCTGTATTATGCTCTTATAAATTTTCATTTTAGTTTCCTTTGTAATATTTTTATTCCAAATTATTCCATGTAATGTCTTAGTTGCATTTTTGCCATTGCAATTTTAGTCTGTACATCTCTCTCACAGGTACCAAAACTTGTAATTATTGACCCAAGATATTTAAAAAATTCACACTTTTTTATTTTCCCTGTTTCAAGTAGGAGGTAATCCACATCCTTTCCCAAATACATATATTCTGTTTTCTGTAAATTTATATTCAGTCCCCATTTTTTATATTCTTCCATTAGTTTATTTATCATATATTTCATATCATCTTCATCCCCTGCAAATTTATTTGATCATCTGCAAACAACAATGAATGCAGTACTTTTCTCCTATAGGAATACCCTTTTCAGAACATTTTTTGATACCACAAGTTAAGAAGCCTGGTCTAAATAAATGTTAAAAATAATTGGTGATAAACTGCAATCCCTGCTTAAGGCTTTAATTCACTGTGAATTCCTCCTCTGTTAAAGTATTCTGTATTTTTACTTTTAAGCTTGTTTGTATTACTATAGATTCTCCTAACAATATTAATCCATTTATCACAGATATTCAGATTTCTCATTGCCGTCTCATTGCTATGAAATTTAAATGACCAATATTTGCAATAAATCCCCAAATCTATGTTAAAAAAATATATTGATAATATTAAAATTACCAAACGTTTATTAAAAATGGTTGTACACTTAATTATCACCTCCCTAACGCTAATCCAACCAGCGATAAACCCAACAACCATCGATAGAAAAATCATAGACTAAGTTATATACTCCTTGTGGAGGAAATAGCAGTTAGCATCACAATATTGTCTAACAGTGTCATAATATTGTGATTTGCATATTTAAATAATTACTTCAAAATTGTCTAATAATGTTATAAAAATTGTTTGAAAAAGTTTAAAATATTAAATAATTTAGTAAATACAGAAGAAGAACTATAGTTTACAACAATATAACTGAAAAATCAAGCGCTAGTAGAAGTGCAGTTGAGCCTATATGTCTATGTAATTACATATTTTTTGCTCGGTATACATCAATCTAAGAAGTTAAAATGTTAAAAAATTAGGCAACTAGGACCGTCATATTTCATGTTCATGTTACATATTTTTTTACAATTTCCAGTCAGTGGTACAGCCTTTGAAAAAAATCATGGCGCAAATCTTGATGCTGGAAGGTTTTGAAGAGCGATTCACACTAGTAAATTGTTACGTGTGCTGTCTCCTTTGAGGTCAAATACGGCGGCGTAAGTCTTTCTTCATGCAGTATTGATATCGTTCGCTTCAGTAGAGCAGTCGGTACGATGCTCTCTGTAATATAATATATGAATAAAATTATAAAATAGTCACCTTGTAGGTCCGTCCCCTCAACTTAAGTTGTTTTAAAACTTTGTAGGCCTTTCGGGACTAGTCCCATCATCAGCAGAATGAAATAGGTCCGTACTTGTTGAAGGACTTCAATAAGATGATCTCTTACGATGTCCCAACCTCAGGTTGATCCTGGTCAGGAAACATTTTTTTTTATATAACGTCATTAATTTTCGTAATGCCTACACTTCACCAGGCTTCGTTATGTAGGGTAAATAAATGTGTATGTATACGGAAATAGATTGATTAAAGAAAACAGCTCATATATATATATATATATATATATATATATATATATACGGCCGCGGTGGACAGTGGTTATGCTCCTTGCCTCTGGTACCGAGTGTCGCGGGTTCAAACCCGGCCGGGGTCGATGGATTTCTAGGACGGAAAAATCCAAGGAGCAAGTCCTCCGGGAGGGACTTTAAGCCGTGGGTCCCGAGTCTGAAGATTTTCAGGCTCGAAAAAGATCCTTAAGCCTGAATGAAAAGGCCTCTAAGCAAAATTTACCGAATTTTCCCGTCCTAGTACTACCTTGGTTTCCTAGATGTCAGTATGAGGCGGAATGCTGACCACGTACCACTCAAAATGACATCTACATGAAAATAAGTGTAACTAAATTAGTATGGTTCAAATTCTTCCCTGTAGGGGGAGAGCGTCTAAATCTCTGTAAAGAGAAACATGGGCTTACAAACAAACAAACAAACAAAACCTCAACGGAACGTGAATCTACATATCTACTCGGGTGTTACTTACTCACTGGCACTATCGAACCCGTAGGTTCATGGCCGCGCGGACGTAAGCTCTCCATACATCCCTATCCTGAGCTAATGCTTTCCAATCATTCCCTGTATAATCTACTTCCCTCAAATCATAGTTAATGTTGTTCTCCCACCTCATTCTTGGTCTACCAACTGGGCGTTTTCCTTCTGGCTTTCCTATAAGAAGTTTCCAGGCACGTCTTACATTCCCCATACGTGCAACATGTCCTGCCCATCGCAGTCTACGAGACTTAACTGTTCTTATTATATCTGGCTTCCTATAAAGACTATGTAGTTAATTGTGTAGTCTTCTCCATTCGCCTGTTTGTACATCTCTCTTTGGTCCAAACATTTTCCTAAGTACTTTATTCTCAAATACTTGTAATCTCCTTTCCTCCCTTAAAGTAAGAGTCCATGTTTCGCACCCATATAATATAACTGGTAGAATAATAGTTTTATATATTTTCAGCTTAACGTTTTTTGAAAGGAGTTGGGACATCAAAAGTCTCTGCAATGCATAATAGCACACATTTCCAGAATTGAGCCTATGTTTAATTTCTTTGTGCATCTCATTCCTATTTGTGATTATTGTTCCTAGGTATTTGAATTCAGCCACTACCTCAAAATTTTCCTCATTTGTCATTAGCTGTCCATTTCCATTGTATACTGAATATACTCGGGTGTTAGCGTCTCATTTTGTTAGGAGATACAAGACAAAAATAAAATAAAAAATACGTTGGTGAATACTTATGCAGATGGAATTCCCTACCACAAGAAATAAGGGGCTGCCGGACATTGTCAACTTTTAAAAGAAATCTAAATTTATATTTGCTCTAAACTCGACTTCATTATTATCCAGTGTAAGATATATATATATATTAATTGGTGTTTCCCGTATAATGTATCATATTTATATTATTATTATTATTATAATTATTATTATTATTACCGTATCATTATTGTTATTACCCTATAAAATGTTGTTTGTACATGACATTTACATTGCTACATTTATTGTATCTTTAACTGTTTATAATTAGTATAGTGTATATCTATATTTGTCGAATATTTATTTGTATTTGTGCTGGTTGAGTGGAAGAGAGGGCCTTATGGCCTTAACTCCGCCAGAATAAATAAAGTATTATTATTATTATTATTATTATTATTATTATTATTATTATTATTATTATTATTATTATTATTATTATTATTATTATTATTATTATTATTATTATTATTATTATTATTATGGATCCAATTAAGAATTTGGCAAAATATGTCAAGATTTTAGAATACATTACGAACTATACATTTGTTACTCTTTCATATTCTTTAATTTATCAGTCAAGGTTTTCCTCTGTTACTTTGTGTTTTAAGTTGGTACTGCAATACCTTCTTTGGTAAACGATTTTAATGCATTATGTGGGGTTGTTTTAACCAATTCTTTGCAAATGATTTTTATGTAGAGTTACTCTATGAAATGTTACAAAAACACAAAATATATAATATTAAAATTATAAGTTTTCAATAGTATATTACGATGAAAGGTTGGGAAGTGGTTTTTACAGAAATGAGGAAAAGTTTAAAACCCGAGCGATAGCTCGGTTTTTAATATGCTTCTCTTCTTTCTTCTTCTTCTTCTTCTTCTTCTTCTTCTTCTTCCTTCCAAGTATTAGGCCAAGGCCTGTTACGATCCTATAGACATTTTCCCTTATGGAAAATTCTCGTATAAGACTTCAAAGCATAATAATAGTCCCTTCGATTGGTTGCTGGCCAATGGAAGGCAAGACCAGTGATGGGGCTGCCATCTTATAGCTTCTGGTCAGGCTTTTCTGCAGAAGAAAAGAAAATAAAGGAAAGAAGAAATGGAAGAAAGGAAGGACTCCCTAGCCCTTGGATGCCCTAATAGCGTCGGGGTCGAAAAAACAAGAGTTAACCAAGAGAGGTTAGATAGTAAAGTTAAAAGAGTGCAAAACACAAGTAAGTGGAAGAAATCTTTTGCACAGCTTGGGTGTGCACCTTGTGGTCGCCATCCACATATCCTCTAGATGAGGACCCCTGAGAGTTTTAATATGCAAGATTCTGTAAAACACTTCACAAAACGTGCGTTGTACATTATTTTTTGCGCGATGGTGTTTTCAAAATAATAAATAGTTGTAAAATAATAACATCTTTGTTGAAAATATGTGCGTTCATTATAAACAATTGAGTTACGTTAACAGTGCGGGCAATGTTTATTAGTTGAAACAACAGGAGGCCATGAGACCGTTATTATTAATAAATTGACCGCAAGTACGTATTTATTGTTTTATATTGTTTCAAATAAAGTCCAGTTCATTTAAAATGCAGTGATTTGTTTCGTATAATGTATATTAACGCTACCTTTTTGGAATTTTTTTGTATATACATTGTACGTAGTATACATAGAGGACAGTGGTTTTACTTCCCGCACATGGGTGTAAATTGTAATATTACAGTAGGCCTATAGTTATTTAGGTTGGCAATCCCGAAATGTAGGAAGTTGAACTTTTAATAGGCTAATGGTCGCCGTGCTGTATGTACGACAAAACGCACTATCGCGCAAAAAAGTACATTACAATGCTAGGTCTCCTGCCGCATAATCATCAACCCCAATAACATCGGGGCAGGGTAACCCCGCCTTCCAGGCGCCCCAACCTCAAAAGTGGATTACAAATTGCCAATGCAAGGAGAGTACGCCACACAATATCAAAATGACAAAGCTGGGTCATTGAATAAAAAAAATGTGTTTGAACACTATTTGCAGGGTTTTGTTGTGAGTTTTTTGAGTTGAATATAGTTAGCTGGAGATTCGTAGTGAGTGGATGAGGAATTGCTTTTAACATTGCCACGCTGGTGGTTGTGTGGACAATTTAATATGCAACGCGATCTTGTGCAAAGCTCGATAAGACGGGGGGAGGAGCCCACATGATAATAAAAAGGAGCATCTCTCATGGGAGGGGACAGCCAGTAGGAGGGGGGGCCTACACAGATATCATATCGCACTCCATGAAAATGGCGAATGGGATTCTATTTATAGCAGCATATTTTGTTCTCTACTTCCTTGTAATATTAAATAAATTAATAAATTAGTGGCCTAACATGAAACATGGATATATCTCATTATAACGTTTTTGTCGTACTTACAGCAGTGGCGACCTATATTTCGAGGATGCCAAACCTAAATAACTATAGGCTACTGTAATAAAAATAACTATACTGTAATATTACATAATACAAACACGAGTGTGGGAAGTAAAACCACTGCCCTCTATGTATACTAAATTCCCAAAGGCTTCCTTTTTACCTCTTTCATGGCAAATAATATGGGAAATTATTCCAAATCCAGGAAGAATCAAAATATAGACTTCTGGATGACCAAAAAATCAAAATAGATGTAAGGATATAAAAAATATATCCATGTAATGCATATAAAAATATATATTCAAAAGGTAGTGTTAATATACATTATACGAAACAAATCACTGCATTTTAAATGAACTGAACTTTATTTGAAACAATATAAAACAATAAATACGTACTCGCGGCCATGTTATCAATAATTGTTCTCAAGGCCTCCTGTTGTTTCAACTAATAAACATTGTCCAAACTGTTAACGTTAGTCATTTGTTTATAATGAACGCAAATATTTCCAACAAAGATGTTATTATTTTACTATTATTTATTATTTTGGAAACGTCATCGCGCAAAAAATAATGTACAACGCAAGTTTGTGAAGTGTTTTACAGAATAATAAAATAATAACAACTTTGTTGGAAGTATTTGCGTTCATTATAAACAACTGACTAACGTTAACAGTGTGGGCCAATGTTTATTAGTTGACACTACAGGAGGCCTTGAGACCATTTAGTGAAAAAATGGCGGCAAGTACGTATTTAACCTCGCATCGTAATATACTATTATAATTAATGCGTTTAATACTGTAAAATTTGATGTTGGTTATTTTTAATTGACAGTGATATGTGACTGGAAGTGAACATCAATAGAACTAAATATATGGTCACAAGTAGAAACACGTTATACAATGGAAATGGATAGTTAACTTGATGACTAATTTGTTGGCACTAACGAACACATAGGTTCATGACAACGAGGATAGGAGCTCTCCATACATCCCTATCCTGAGCTAATCATCCCCTGTGTAATCTAATTCCCTCATATAATGGTTTAATGTTATTCAGCCACCTCAAGTTTGGAAATTCAACAAAACCTTAGAACAAAAACTTATGTCGATGGAAATGGATTTCTTGAGGAGAGCAGCAATATGTTTAAAAATAGAAAAAATAAGAAATACTGTCATACGATAAAAATTGAATATTAGTTATTCAGTAGTAGATTATATAAGATATAAGCAATTAAATTGGTATGGGCACGTACGACGAATGCAAGAAGAAAGGTTACTGAGGAAAACATTGGAATGGTGTCCACCTGGAAGAAGAAGGAAAGGAAGACCTCTAAACTCGTGGCTGCAAGAAATAAGAACGGGAATGAGAACAAGAGTACTGCAGGACATGGAGTGGATGGATAGAGACGAGTGGAGAAGAAAATAAAACTTTAGGCACAGAAATATGTGTAAATATTAAAAATCTGTGTATAAATAAAAACCAGCTTACAGCTAAAAAAATTAAACTATTATTTTATTTTGTTGCAGTTGTTACGTCAGTTACCATAGAATTCAACTGTAAATATTGAAAAACTCCCATGAAGAAGACTCTAACCACCAATTTACGTGTTGGCCTACAAGACGTAGAATTTAAATTGGAATGTATATAATTTGCAAATTTGTCAATAATTGTGAATTTTAGGCGTAATATCCCATGCTATTGTTTTTCGTCTTTCCCGCAAAATGTCCTGCCCGTCTCAGTGTATCAGACTTAGGCCTAACTATTCTTATTAGGCCTTAATTTGCTCTCCATAAAGATTACACTGAGCAACAAAAAATAAACTTTTTTGTCTCAGAAAGAAAAATATGTGACTCTGATAATATTTTTTCTCCTGAATTCAAATATGATATCGGTTTTTCTCCAGCACGCAAGGTTTCCGAGAGACAGGCATTTATAATTTTCAAACACTTTAATATTTTCTGCATTCGTAACTAGACAATATTCGAACATTCAGACTCACCTAGAAAGTAAGAAATGACGATTTTCTGCTATATTTCGCCTGTGAAGCATCCCTCTTGATGGTCCAACAATAATCGGCCAGCATATTAGGATTCCATTTGCCTTGATATCTCTTTTCCATAGCTGAAATCTCCTGAGTTAGCTCATTTGGTTTTATTTTACAATGGACAAATGGATGAAAAAACGTTTATTAAAAATAATTATTTAAATCCATTAATTGAAATTTAAATAAAAAACTGTGGGTAATGGAAAAATTCCGATTTGAAAACACGATAAAAAACTGCATTAAGTACAACTATTGGTACTCATGAGACAAAAATCATGTTGACCAGTGTTATCTGGCTCACATCTACATTTCTGCTGATCTCTGCTTTGTTTAAAAATCGAATTACTTTATTCTCAAATATTCGTAATACTTTTTTTTTCTCTCATAAGGTAAGAGACCATTTTTCGGTTTCCATTATAGTAGGTCTATAACTGGAAGAAACCCGGTAATTGTTTTTGACTGTAGGCTGTATTTTTAGTTTAACTCTTTTTAAGGAAAGAAGTTTTAATGACAACGTATATTGGCATACATTTCCAGAAAACCCTATGTTTAATCTCTTTCTGCGCCTCATTCCTGTTGTAATTATTGTTACTAGGTATTTGAAATCAGGCACTTCCTCAAAATTCCTCTCATTTGTCATTAGCTGTCCATTTCTTTCATACAAATTATTTCTATGTGTAAACATATATTTACTTTTATTGATGTTTACTTCCAGTCCCAATTTCTTAGTGTTTTTCAATAGAGTGTGAATGTTGGCTCTTAGTATCTTCTCGCTATCGCCCAATAGTACTACATCATCTACCTAAACTAACAGCTTACTAATGCCATTGAGTTTAGGCCTTCTTCATCCTCTAAAGATTTCATGGCATGCTCTAGTACAAAATTGAATAGTAGAGGTGATGGTGTATCTCCTTGCTTTAAAACATCGTGAATTTCGAAAGCACCTGAAAACTATTTGTGTACCCACATCCTGCTCTTTGTGGCATTCAGACACATTCCAATAAGTTGGATAAATGTGCCAGACAATAAAACAAACTGTTCCTGTATTGATGTATGGATCAGAATGTTGGACGATCACTAAAAGACAAGAACAAAGATTGGAAGCAGCTGAGATGCGATTTTTAAGAAATATAGCAGGATATACTCTGCTGGATAAGAAAAGGAATGAAGATATAAGAAAGGAACTAAATATTTTCAAACTTACAGACCGAAAAATTAAATATAGGAACGACTGGAAAGAACATGTTGCTAGAATGCCAGAAGAAATATTTCCAAAATTATTGCTAAATTATAAACCGCACAGAAGGAGCAATGTTGGACGTCCACACAAAAGATGGTCTGAACAATTTTAACAATTCTAGCTTTCGTGAAACCGGAACGAGTCAACAGGCTTAATCCCTGGATGATGATGATGATGATGATGATGATGATGATGATGATGATGATGACAATAAAACAAAACCAATAAGTACCGGATGAAATTAAAGAAGATAATTAAATAATTTTCAAAATCAATTAGTAGAAAAATACATTACTTTTATTTACAGCGACTTCCAGCCCCATTTTTTATAATTATTTAGGGGGATGTGAGTTTTTCATTTCAGTTTTATTGTTGGATTAACCAAATATTTATTTTTAAAAAAGAATGCAATTTGGAGGTTCACTTTTTACGGACCATATTAACCCTTAAGGGTCGATTTCACCAAGAGAGGTAACTGTATTACGCCAGTTTAAGCTTTGCATTATACACAGGGAAAACTGACGTAACACCGTTACCTCTGTTGGTGAAATTGACCCTAAATAATTGTCAATACAATATTTTCTCGTACCAGTTCCGAACAGTTAAATGTTCCGGACCGCAAGGAAAATAAATTCACGTAAAACTGTAAGTTTTTATTACACATTATTACGTAATTTGTCATAAATTTAAGTAATGTTTACTCGTTTGTTTTTCTATTGATCTAAGAACAATATAAAATAAATGAAATCAATGTATCCTAGGATACATTTTTAATTTTAGTGTTAAGTATGTTTATGAACACGGGCCCTAGAATATTTGTATCATTTTTAACAGTAAAATACCTAATATAAGTTCACATTGAAAGACTTTTAGACTGTGACAAGAAATGTGATAATCTTGTGCTTATTGTGATACATCCTACAAAACAACCCTCATTTCGATCACAAGATTTATTCCCCTCTTCTGCAGCAACAGCTGGTCCGCCATCTTTTTGATGAAGTTAATTTTTCTCCCTATTTCTGCGTCAGATGCTTTCCCCATTTCTTCATCTTTTCAGAATTGCCGTCTCTATAGGTCTGAGGGATCAGTTGATCCTGAAATAATGAATCTTTTAAAATTCTATTTCTCTCGCGTTTATTGTTTGGTAATCATGACATTTAGCGTAGGCCTATATTAGACACAATTGTATCAGAGGAATTTGAACAAAACTCTCCTACATAGAATATATGTTTGCAAAGACGTTTAAAATCAACTAAGTAAACAATAACATATTATTCAAATTTTTAACTTTCGAGACTTGCAAATAAATATTGTTAAATTGAAACAATCCTGTCACAACAGTTGTAATAGTATGGCCTATCACGATGCGAGTTGGGAAGTGGTTTTTACAGAATCTAGGAAAAATGTTTAAAACCCGAGTGAGCGAGGTTATGAATTTCCGAGATTCTGTAAAACACTTCACAAACGTGCATTGTATTTTTTTTTCTCCCCCCCCCCCGCGGATGGTGTTTTCAAAATAAAAAATAATAGTAAAATAATAACACTTTTGTTGGAAATATTTGCATTCATTATAAACAATTAGTCCGCCGCTGTGGTCTCGAGGTAGCGTGCTGCCTTGCCACGCAGCGGGCCCGGGTTCGATCCCCGGTCGGGGCAGTTTTTCTGGGTGAGGTTTTAATCGGGGTTTTTCCTTACCTGTAAGACAAATGTCAGGAAAACTTTAAGGCCCAAACGGTCCCCGAAATCATATGGCCATCATCATCATCATAATCCTTATCATTATCATCATCATTATCATCATCCTTCAGCAGTGTGAAAAGCAACGGGAAGCTACCACACCTACAATTCCCTAGTAAAGCTGCAAGCATAGCATGAAAATGCTATGATTGCAGTGAAGGATTTGCCTTCGGACAGAATTACTATGGATGGACGGATAAACAATTGACTAACGTTAACAGTGTTGGCAATGTTTATTAGTTGAAACAACAGGAGGCCTTGAGAACAATTATTAATAACATGGCCGAAAGTACGTATTTATTATTTTATATTGTTTCAAATAAAGTTCAGTTAATTTAAAAATACTGTGTTTGTTTCGTATAATGTATATTAACACTACCTTTTGGATATTTTTTTCTATATACATTGTACGTAATATACATAGAGGGCAGTGGTTTTACTTCTCGCACGTGGGTGTAAATGTAATATTACAGTATAGTTATTTACGTTGGCAACCCCGAAATGTTGGAAGTTGAACTTTCAATCATGGTCGCCATTGCTGTAAGTAAGACAAAAACGCATTATTGCGCAAAAAATACTTTTTAACATATCATGTAATGGGTTTTTTATCATAACATGTGGAATTTGATATGAGCTAATGGCCTGAGATTTCAGTCGTTCTTAACTATTAAATGCTGTCAAATACATGAGGCCTTTCGAAACATATGTTTCATCTTCTACTTCTGGAGTGGTACTGCAATACCACTTGGAAGACAACTCGAATATTAATATCCTCGAAAAAAATGGAGATAATACTTACTTACTTACTCACTGGCACTATCGAACCCGTAGGTTCATGGCCGCGCGGACATAAGCTCTCCATACATCCCTATCCTGAGCTAATGCTTTCCAATCATTCCCTGTATAATCCACTTCCCTCAAATCATAGTTAATGTTGTTCTCCCACCTCATTCTTGGTCTACCAACTGGGCGTTTTCCTTCTGGCTTTCCTACAAGAAGTTTCCATGCATGTCTTTCATTCCCCATACGCGCAACATGTCCTGCCCATCGCAGTCTACGAGACTTAACTGTTTTTATTATATCTGGCTTCCTATAAAGACCATGTAGTTCATTGTTATGTAGTCTTCTCCATTCACCTGTCTGTTCATCTCTCTTTGGTCCAAAAATTTTCCTAAGAACTTTATTCTCAAATACTCGTAATCTCCTTTCCTCCCTTAAAGTAAGAGTCCATGTTTCGCACCCATATAATATAACTGGTAGAATAATAGTTTTATATATTTTCAGTTTAACGTTTTTTGAAAGGAGTTGGAACATCAAGAGTCTCTGCAATGCATAATAGCATGCATTTCCAGAATTGAGCCTATGTTTAATTTCTTTGTGCATCTCATTCCTATTTGTGATTATTGTTCCTAGGTATTTGAATTCAGCCAATTCCTCAAAATTTCCCTCATTTGTCATTAGCTGTCCATTTCCATTATATAATGTATATGGAGATAATAAAAATACAATTTACTCGATACAATTTCCTGACTGGAAACAGTTAGTACCATTACAGGAGCAGAAGATGAAACATACATTTCGAAAGACCTCCTGAATACTGACAACGTTCAATAATTGAGGACGACCGAGATCCCAGTACCAATTTTATATGTTTAGCTTTTAATGTGAGTTGAATATACTATATCCAATTTGAGAATTAAGAATTATGGAAGTGAAACTTGGTCTTTGACGGAATTACAAAAGAATAAAATTAGAACAGTTGAATTTGATTATTTTAGAAGAAGCCTCCAAAAAGCAAGACAGGATAAAATAAGAAGTTAATTCCTTTGGAGAGAAATGAATGTCACCACATCTGTTGTTAAGAGGATTGAAAATCAAAAGCTTAAATAGTATGGATAGGAAAATCAAAGATGGCCAAAAAATATACCAATGGTCACCCTCTGGAAGAAATAAACGTGGCAGAGCAAGATGGAAATGGAAAACCTATGTCAGAACTATAATGTATGATAGGAATTTGGAAGAACGAGATTGGAATAATAGAAATAAATGGAAACTGAAGACGGCAAACCTATAAGCGGAGGAAAGCCGAAGAAGAAGAAGAAAATAAAATGTATGTTGCGTAAACCAAGAAAATATGATCATTAATTCGACTTGTTTAAAATTCGCTTCGTTAACCCTTAAATCGGCAAAACACAAATTTATTTTGTTAGTTATTTGAATGTCGCGGACCGCAGTGAAAACGGAATCTTGTGTAACTGTTATTATTAGGTATATTGTATAATTAGACACATATTTAAGTGGTTTATTTTTGTTCGTTTTCTTCTGATTTATTTAAGATATTGAATTAATTGAACTAACTGATGTATTCAAAAGGATAAGGGTTAAGCCAGTTCCTGCGTGATGGATTTCATAGTTCCAGTTGATGTACGTAGAAGCCTCAATGATGATTCCTAACGTCTTTTAAAAATATGTTCATGGTGTGTTTATTAGAATTGATTTTATGATTAACTGCTGACATCTGGTAAATTATAAGTCATCTGCCATAAATTACCACCTAAATATGACAGACGTTAAAAATAACAGGCAAGCTTCAATCTGTTATAATCACAGTTAACAACAGCAGTTTTAACAGTAAGACCTAAATAATTACATAGGTCTACATACCAACAACTCGATGGCGCTATCTAAATCGGAGGTTCATGTACGCGCGGTAATAAGCTCTCCATACATACCTATCCCGATGTAAAGTTTTCCAATCATCCCCTGTATAATTCACTTACCTGAAATTAAGAAATCAAGTTTAATGTTTAATTATATAGGTCTACATACCAACAAATGACTCATTGGCGTTATCTAAATCGGAGGTTCATGGACGCGCGGTAATAAGCTCTCCATACATACCTATCCCGATGTAAAGTTTTCCAATCATCCCCTGTATAATTCACTTACCTGAAATCAAGTTTAACATTATTCTCACAACTCAATCTTGGCCTTCTTACAGGTCGTCAAGCCTGCGGTTTTGTTACAATACCTTTCTGTGTCCCTATTTCATTCCTCACTCGTGACACATCTATGAGACTTAACTGTTCTTATTATATCTGGTTCCCTATAAATGTAGCTAACAGTTGTGCAGTATTCTCCATTCACTTCTCTGTTTGTCTGTTCTTCCAAACATGATTCAAATAACTTTATTCTCATATATTAGTAATATTTTCTCCTCCCTTAAAGTTAGACTCCTTGTTTCGTATCCATATAACTGAAGAATAACATTTTTATCTGTTTTCAGCCTAATGTTTTTAAAGAGTTGTTAGAACGGCAAGAGTCCCTGTAATTCGTAACAGCATGTATTTCCAGAATTGAATCTATGTTTAATTTTTTTTCTGCACATCATTCTTCGTTGAAATTATTGTTCCTAGATATTTAAATTCAGTCGCTTCTTCAAAATTTCCCTCATTTGTACTAAACTGTCTATTTCCATTATATAATGTAGGCCTATTTAGTTTTATTGATATTTACTTCCAGTCTCAATTTCTTAGTGTTACTCAATAGTGTGTGCGTGTTGTCCTTTAGTATCTCCTCGCTATCGCCCAATAGTACTAGGCCTACATCATCAGCATAAACTAACAGCTTATTAATACCATTGAATTGTAGGTCATTTTCATTCTAAAAATATTTGATGACATGCTCTAGTTCAAAATTGAATAGTATGGGAGATAATGCATCTACTGCGAATTTCAAATGTATCCGAAAACCTTACTGTTTGTGTCATTTAGATACAGTAGGATATACGTAACAAAACATATAATATCCATTGCACCATATGAGCTGTCATTCGTCAATTATAGTATGACAATGTTTGAAAAATAATTTATGGAAGTGTTACTTCCTTTTTATTTACACCTGTCCAAAAATGTATGTAATTTCCTAAATATGAATTTCCTTATCCTTTCATTTTTGTTTCTGTCACTGCTGCAATGTCTACATTGTTCCGAACAATTCTCCTGCTACTTCATTAACTTTGTTTCTTATTACTCGTAACTTTTTTCTGTCCGGCTTTGGCTGATTTGATCTTTTAGCATTTTGTGATTTTTTCTAATGTGTGGGGAGTTGGCCCACAGCATAAACCCCCAACCTGGAGGACCAGGAAAATTTCTGTCTGGGTTTTCCTCCCATAGCCTTTGAAGATCCCTCTTCACCGCAAGGCAGCGTTTCTCTATTTCCCTTAGAGATAGGGTTGCCTCTTCCGCCAGATCCGCCGTGATGAAGGACTCCTTCTGCGCCGACTCTGCCGTTGAGGTCTTCACCGTAACCCTGGCTTACAGAGTACTATCAGTCGGAGCCAACTGAACCCTGGTTTTTTAACGAGGTTGTTACTCCTCCCCCTCCTCCTTTCTCATCCGGGCTTGGGACCGGCCATGGCGGAGTTGCAATGTATGGAAGTGAGGTAGGGACAATCAATGAGAACTATAAGAATAGACTAATAGCTCTAGAAATTGATTATTTACGCAGAAGTGCCAGAAAGTCAAAATTAGAACATGTCACAAATAAGGAAATTAGAAACATAATGGAAGCAGAAGAAAGCATAATTGAAAGAATTGAGGAGAAGGAATTAAAGTGGTTAGGACATGTTTTAACAATGGCTGCAACAGGACACGACTGCCTAGGTAAACACCTTCATCACCTCAACTCAACAATGTATCCTCTGCAACACTATGGAAGATATGGCTGCTGATCACATGCGAACTTGCCCAACCCTAACAACCAGCAGTTTCGTGGACACATACTGGTAAGCCAGGGAAAAGATGATGAACATTTTATAATCTTTCTTGTTATTGTTTGTTATTGTTATTGTTTGCTTTCCTAAGTCATTATTGGCTAATGAAAATTTCAAAAGCCACTGCATCAGAAAGAACAAAAGAAGGAGACCAAAGTTAACATGGAAGGAAAACATGAAGACAGCAATGCAAGCAACATGGCTAAGCATTGAAGATGCCCAAGATCGTAGGCTGACCCAAACCCTCTGGCGGCACTATGGCCCTAGGGTCGACTCAGTCTCTAACGGAAATGAGTACCAGACGCTTGTTCTGGGGTAAAGGCGGCCGTCACGCAGGGCTGACAACCCGGCTGACATAAAGTGCCGATTGTCTAGAAAAAGTGGGAGCCTTAACCTCCTACTACCCCAAGGGCCTCCGGGCCTGTCGTGGGATCACTTTACTTTACTTTACTTTTACTGCATTTAAATAAATAAATAAATGTTTTAACAATGGGAGATGAGCGATGGTCGAAGTAACTATATTAATGGCATCCGACCACAAAGAACATAAGAAGGAGACCAAAGTTAACATGGAAGAAAAATATGAAGACATTAATGCAAGCAACATGGCCAAGCATTGAAGATGCCCAAGATCGTAGGCTTTGGAGATTTGGCACGAGAATACGGCAGCAGCTGTAAAAACCCGAAGATAGATAGATAGTTATTTCCTTTAGAGTGGAAAGAACATGTAGAAAGAGTGGAAGAAAGAAGATTTCCAAATAAAATCTTCCATTATTTTCCAAGAGGAAGAAGAGATGTCGGACGTCCTCGGAAGAGATGGTCTTAGATCTATTAGTGAAGACGGAACAGGCAACTCTTGCCTAAACCACGAAGTGAAGAAGGTTATTTCCTTTAGAGACACAATGTAAATTGCATTTGAAATCAAGGAAGAAGCGAGGTTGAGATTTGTAGAGAAAATTAGCTGGGGTCAGTTCCTTCTGATAATTAACTGTATGGTTGAGGGAGGAAGGGGTTACTAGCTCGGAGGGTGACGGAAGAAGGGTGGTTTGTTGACGCTAGATTGCAGCATTATAAAAGGGTTGTCCACACAAAAAAAAGTAGGGTGAAGGTTTACAGGAAATAATCCGACAATGTATTCCATGCCACCTCGTAGCATGTGCAGGGGGTAAAGTGTTATCATTGAATAATCACACCTCAAGTACAGATGGCAGATTGCAAATTAATTTACTTCTTAATGCAAGGGGCGGACAATTATGAGAAATTAAAGGTGGGTAATCTATTTCAATCACACGACATGTCAAACCTAACAATACACCTAACTAGTTCTCTGTTCGATAAAATTGTACTTCAGTACATATGTTTATGCTTGCGTTTTCGTAAAAAATATTAAAAATTGAAAATTAGTACCTGACTATTTAACTCATGCCCCAAATGGGAGTCAATGACCGATCACATTTCAATTATTTTTTATTTACAACCAATCACAGTCATTCTTCACCTCGAATGTATCACTGAAAGTTTATCATAAGTAATGCCACGAGTGATTTCCAAATTATCGATAAATTCACGACTCACGAAGTGAGGAGTGAACTTATCTAGAGAATTTGGAAATCGAGAGTGGCATTTGTTAGGACTATTAACGAATAAAATTAAGCTGTTTACTCACAAATCGTTGTTTAACTATAGTTATTTTAAAATATTTATATATTTAGCCTAATGTAAACGGCGATGTTTGAAAACAAATCAGAAATGTGAGGTTATGTTCATTCACTCCTGCTTGATCATATTATTTATTGCCAAATAAGATCGCAATATTGTAAGAGTGCACCCAAGTGGAGAAATAATGAAACACATCAAACTATATATCATAATCAACATTACGGGTTATTCATTTATTTTTTTAGTAAACAACTCAGTAAAATCAAGCAATCTTTTCATTATTTGCTATATTCAATGTATTTGTTGGAGCAAAATAATGCTTTGACCTGTTCAGAACATTAAAAAGGAGGAGATTTCTTTATCTCAAAAGCAGGAGCTGATAAAGAGAAATCGATAAAGAGCGAGGTGCAACACGACTGTCATTGTTTGTAAAACAACATTCATTGAAACGTGATTGGCCATTGACTAGCATTTGTGACATGAGTTAAATAGTCACTGAAACTTTTCAAATTAAAGAAAACTCCTCGTTTTTAACATTCTCAATAGGTCATAGCATTATTTTGCAGTGACGTCTCTCTAAGAAACACGGCTACGAAATTGTATATATAGTGCATGAATGTCAGCAGATAGCGCATGCGGGAGATAATATAAACACATTTGTAGCAATTGATCATACCACAAAAAAAAAAAGAAACCACTGTTTGAATTTTCTTAAACGAGTTATTTTCCAGGAAATGACGTTGCAGAAAAATATAATTGACATATTTACATCATAGGACATCAGAAATTAATTAATAACCTATATCATTGATTATAAATGCCTCCACTAGGGTGCATTCTTACAACATTGCGACCTTTTGGCAATAAATAATATTATGATCTGGTTGATGTGGTGAACAAAAGAAGCAAATGAAGCGTACCAATCGTTTCTCATTTGTTTTCAAACATTAAATATATAATATTTTTAAAATAAATATATTTAAATAATGATTTGTGAGTAAACAGCTTAATTTATTCGTTAAATAGTCCTAACAAATGCCACTTTTGATTTCAAAATTCTCTAGATAAATTGGAAATCACTTGTGGCATTACTTATGATAAAGCAGTCGTCCTCAACTGAAATATAGTTACGTTATAAAACTTCGTCAAGTTCACCAGTTGAAATGCAGAAGATGAAACATTGTTTTTTGAAAGGCCTTCATATTTTTACTATTTGACGAAGTTTTCTAACAGAGCTTTATTTTAGTTGAGGACAACTGATGTATGAGGTATTTTTAATAGTTTATTACATAACGTCAACAGTGGTTTAAAATGAATTAAAAGTATTGATTCTGTTTTCGTGTTCTAAAGCGAGGAAGGTATTTTCCAAAAATTAGTGAAATCCGGCCAATAGATGTGGGACTTCATGTAGGATATCATGTGCCATCACTACATAAATTCAAATAAAAAACTGAAAAAATAAAATTTATTTTTACAGTATAAGAATAATTACCTGAGAGAAACATGTTGATTTTTTCCCCAAAAAATGTGAGAAATGCCTTGAAATGAAGTGAGAAGTTGAGTTGGAAGCAATCATTCGTGCCACATGTCCTGCCCATCTCGGTCTACGAGACTTAACTGTTCTTATTATATCTGTTTTCCTATAAAACATCATGTAGCTCATTGTTATGTAGTCTTCTCCATTCACCTGTCTGTTCATCTCTCTTTGGTCCAAAAATTTCCCTAAGAACTTTATTCTCAAATACTCGTGATATTTTTCTCTTCCCTTAGCCCTTAAATTCGCAACGTATCCTTTTGGATACATCAGTTGGTTCAATTAATTTAATGTTTTAAATAAATCAGAAGAAAACCAACGAAAAAAACCACTTAAATGTGTGTCTAATTATACAATATACCTAATAATAACAGTTACACAAGATTCTATTTTCACTGCGGTCCGCCACATTCAAACAACTAACAGAAGAAATTTGTGTTTTGCCAATTTAATGGTTAAGAGTCCATATTCCCCACCTATATAACTTTGAGAATAACAGTTTTATACGTTTATATGTTTACATTTTTAGAGATATTGGGACGACAAGTGAGTGTCGCTATAATAGGCCTATAGTTGTAAAATAGCGTGGATTTCCATAAATCTCGAAGACTTAACATTTTGTATATTTTGGTAAGATATATGATTCTTTTTTAGGTTTTTTTTTCCCCTCGCTTTAGGAATAACTCCAAATCACTGAATAGATACGTACCTTCAGAGCTTCAAGTATTTTTTATTGCAGTCTTTACATGCCAACATTATATACCAAGAGGACGAAGATCTCTAGGCCATGCTATGAAACTGGAGAGAAAATTTTCTATAGGATCGTAACAGGCCTTGGCCTAATACTTGAAAGGAAGAAAGAAAAAAGACATGCCAACATCAATTAAAGGGCAAAACCTTGGTTGTCTCCAAAGGTATCATATATGATACCTTGCATATAAACCTGAAATGCCCCTTAAATTTTTAAGTTGTTATTTTTGCTCCAATAAACCCATTAAGCGTGAAAATAAAATTACAATTGACAAAATCTCAATTCAGGACCCACATAAAACCGCCCAATTTTTTAATCCCAATTGTTATATTTGGCTCCCTGGAAATCGATTAAGTAAAAAAATGGGTATATATCCTATTAGACATTTCTTCGGTGCGCAATAGGCCGACTGCATTCAACCCTTAAATTCACAAAGTATCCTATAGGATACATCAATTAGTTTATTTTATTCTATAGGCCTATGTTTAAGAAAACAGAAGAAAACTAAAAGTAGAAATTACTTAAATGTATGTACAATTACACAATATACCCAAAAATAATAGTTATGTATGATATCGTTTTCAGTGCGGTCCGCAAGATTCAAATAACTGACACGAAAAATTGCTAATATAAGGGTTAACTAGCTAATACCCGGCGTGCGCTGCTACGTCTAAATACATTAAATGCGTGTTTTCATGTTTAATTGAATAATTAAAAAGATTATAAAAGTAGGCCTATATCGTAAGATAACCGTATAAATGTATATCGTAATTCTTCTTAGATACCTCGTGTGTCTGATAACACTGGTCAACATGATTTTTGTCTCATGAGTACCAATAGTTGTACTTAATGCAGTTTTTTTATCGTGTTTTCAAATATGTATTCGGAATTTCTCCATCACCCACAGGTTTTTTATTTCAATTTAAATTAATGGATTTAAATAATTATTTTTTTAATAAACCTAGATTTCTTCCCGCAAAATCTTGGCGCAGTGAGCGATGAGCACGGGGAACACTTTCATCAGGAGATTTCAGCTATGGAAAAAAGATATCGAGACAAATGGAATCCTAATATGCTGGCCGATTATTGTTGGGCCATCAAGAGGGATGCTCCACAGGCAAAATATAGCAGAAAATCGTCATTTCTTACTTTCTAGGTGAGTCCGAATGTTCGAATATTGTTTAGTTACGAATGTAGAAAATATTAAAGTGTTTGAAATTATAAATGCCTGTCCCTCGGAAACCTTGCGTGATGGAGAAAAACCAATATCATATTTGAATTCAGTAGAAATATACTATCAGAACTAGATATTTTTCTTTGTGAGACAAAAAATTTTATTTTCTGTTTGTTCAGTGTAATGAAATAAATCCATAAGCAGATTTAATTGATATTTACACATTTTCATAATGATCGGTTGTGCGAATTGAGACGAATCAAACATGGCGGCTGCTAGAAACAATTTTTAATTCAGATTGCAGGTAAACCTCTACTTCTAATGGTCGGATTTCGCTGATTTTCGATAATAGCCACCTTTGTAAGAACAGAGTTATATATATATATATATATATATATATATATATCGCTTGAATGGTAAAATCAAAGAATATAGATAGAGAAAAATGGTTTAGACATATAGAAAGAATGAATGTAACAAGGTTACCAAAATCAGCATTTAACTACAAGCCAAGAGGTTCAAGGAATGTAAGAAGGCCAGTGAAAAGATGAATAGAACAACTGTGAGGCGAAACAGGCAATTTGCCTAGCCCATGAAGTGTAGAAGAAGAAGATGAACCACCTTTGTATATTTTAATAGCATACACTGAGTTTCTTTGTGAACATTGACAATTCCGACCACTGGAGCGATTTCTAAATTGTCGTTTCAGGTGAACTGCTACACCTAATGGTTACAGGCATAACAGATAGCGGCTAAACACTCGCTGTAACTGAAAACCTATTTGCACAAATTTTCATGAAGATCTGCTGAGCGGTTTAGAATTCTGTAAAATACGAACATGTGCAGGCTGAAATTTTATTTATAAAGATTATATTATGTTTTTACTTGTTCTGTTCCACCCTGTATTTTCAATTAACTAATTAATCAGTCTCCTGTATCACCTTATGAGGATCACAGAGGATTCACAAAGTATTTCCATCGGACTCTATTTCTTACTAACTTCTTTAATTCATTCCATGTTTTCCCTTCTTCATCATGCTTTCAATGTTGTAATATTTATAATATACGAGGGCGGATCGTAAAGTAACGCACAATAATTTTTTAAAAAAAGTTTAATAGTAAAAAAAAGGGAAAAAATCACAAATGAACTTACATCTTTTACCTACTTTTCGACATAGTCACCAACTTTCTCAACACATTTTTCCCATCGTGTTACCAGTTTCAATATGCCCTGTTCGTAGAAGTCCGTTTGGTTGGAGTGTAGCCATCTACGCACTGCTGATTTCACTTCCACATCTGTCTCAAAGCGTTTGCCGGCCAGGAATTTCTTCATGGGACCAAACAGATGAAAGTCCGATGGTGCAAGATCTCGTACTAGCTAAATCCCGGTGTGCGCTCCTACGCCTAAATAAATTATAATGTGTTTTTACGTTTAGTTGAATAAGTAAAAGGAAAAATAATTATAAATTTGTATCGTTACTATTTTTAGATACCCCGTGCTGATTACCCGGCATTACCCGGGAATCTACGTATCCCGATGTATTTAGCATAAATGAGCTGAAAGACAAAATTCGTTATTTCGAGTTATCCGTGCTGCTGCTCTGCTTGCCCGGGAATCTACTTATCCCGATCTTTTGGCATCAATGAAAGACAAAAATGGTTATTGTGAGTTAACGATAAAAGATAAACATATGCTGTCGCGGTTTTTTATAGAGTTTTTTGAGATATTCAATTCTGTGTACTTTAATTTGGTGTATTTTTTTATGGTTTAGGCAACGTAAGCCATTTAAGCGTACAAAAAGCCACTTTTATTTTACTTCTTCACTACAAAGGGTGATTTTTTAGGATGAAGGGCTTGAACATTAAAATTCTTTTATAGCCTATAACTTTCCCAGGAAAATCCTGAACATTTTGCAAAAAGCCCCATTACAATCGGCAGTGCACGCTTGTCCGCGAATCTACTTATGTCTGTCTTTTTGGCATCGATGAAAGACAAAATGGCTATTCTGAGTTATCCGTAAAAGATAAACATATGCTGTCGCGGACTTTTTTGGAGTTTTTTGAGATATTCAATTCTGTGTAATTAATGTTGTGTATTGGTTATGCTTCAGACAGCGTAAGCCATTTAAGGGGGGTGATGGGTGAAAATTTTCGACATTTTCGGTCAAATTTAGCATTTTTTGTTTTTTGTATTAAAAAATACTACGTACCTTAAAGTATAAGTTGGCGAAGTTTTAGTGTCCTGTGGCGCTTGTAAGTCTCCCTAATGACTGTAGGAGGGCGCTACATTCTAATTTAACTGCATGCAAACTTTCAAATTGGCTTTCCACACTTTTATTTTCATTGTATTTCAATACGTTCAAATCGAAATAGCATTGACAAATTTAATGATAGAATCACGAAATTTTAACTGCATGTCCCACACACTATGGATAATAATTCGGGGCATGGATTTTGAAACAACGTTGATAGTTTTTTTAAATAAAAAATAAAATATGTGTAGTAATTTAAAAATATATATATTTGCAGAGGATGTATATATTTGTTTCTTCCTTTATTATAATGATATATAAAAGTTGTCCCGCGCCGTAGCCGAGCGGTTAAGGTAGGAAACCTTGGCGCAGAGCTACGGGACTTGCGCTGGTTGGAGTCTCCATGGGGGAAAAAATTTTCTCATGGTATTTCAGCCAGTATGGGACCGGTGCCCACCCAGCATCGTGAGGCAATTGGGTAGCTACAATAAGTAGCGGCTCCAGGTTGAGGAACCAGCTACGGCTGGGGGACTCGACATGCTAACCACATGTCACCCTTACACTGGCTGTTGATCATCTACCTCTGTGATTGACACATGTGGATGTGAAGGGCCAGCAGCCGGCTGGTAAAAGGGCAACCGCTGAAAAGTGGAAAGACCCTCAATCGGAATATAGAAAAGTTAATGCATAGTGTTGTTCTAAATAAGACAGTGGTCGTGTAGAAAAAAATAAAAAATTTTACTCAAAAAATATGGTACTTATTAAAAATTTAAATATGCAAATTTTTAAATGGATTTTCTTCAATAACTCAAAAACCTTTAAGCCTAGAAGGATGGAACTTTAATATAATATTACCTATTATGGCATGAATGTGTGTACAAAAAATCAAGTAGGCCTATGTAGCTTAAAAACTGTAGAAAATATAAATTTCACCCCCATAAGCGTCAAAAAAGGATTTTTTTTTACTACAAAGGGTGATTTTTAAGTGTGTAGGAGTTGAGTATCACAACTCTATTATAGCCTATGTTCATCCCGGGAATCTCCTGGACATTTTGCAAAAAACCCATCACAATCGGATCAACGGTATGGCCGCGCATAAAGTACAAACAAACGTTAATTTTTATATATTAGATTAACTATGATTTGAGGAAAGTAGATTATACGGTTATTGATTGGAAAACATTAGCTCAGGATAGCGATGTATGGAGAGCTTATGCCCTCGCGGGCATGTACCTACGGCTTCGATAGTGCCAGTGAGTTAGTTAGTTAGTTAATATCTATTGTGAAGTTGAATATAAAACCTTCTTTAGAAATAAATAAAATGCGTTAACTGAAGAAAAAAAATTCATCAATCTGGGAAATAAATTAAATGTCTTGACATCCAGGATAAGTAAATAAAACCGAAGTTTTCCCGCAGAACATGGAATAAAATCCCTGGAGCAGAGTTTTTTTCTTGGAGGAAGATAAACAACAATTAAATGTTGAAAACAGTGTTACCAACAAGACAGATGGTAGTGACCATCCATCTTGATGCAAGACCGTGTCACCTCACGCGGAATTACCTTCACTTAACAAGACGTTCACACCTTCTAATACACGTCCAAACCTCCCTCTACTAACGTGAAAACAAAGCCCCCTAAACAATAACAATCTCCTCACGCCTATCAATATAGGATAATTACTAACTTAAGCTTCCTATTGCCTTTCTTTAAAAAAAAAACAAGAAAAGTTTGACATGTACGTCCGATAGGTCCACACCTTAAACTCTGTTTTAACAACTGTCATTTGTAAATTAGCCTATTTGTCTTCTTTTTTTAATATTAGATAAAATAACCTATAAAAACTGTATGCTAAAAAAATAATATCATATAGGCCTAGCCTATCTGCTTAACGTTTCAATGCCTTTAAATTTCCGCC
This sequence comes from Diploptera punctata, assembly GCA_030220185.1. Classification (NCBI taxonomy): domain Eukaryota; kingdom Metazoa; phylum Arthropoda; class Insecta; order Blattodea; family Blaberidae; genus Diploptera; species Diploptera punctata. The sequence goes on from JASPKZ010008375.1 coordinate 572,416, forward strand.
ATTGCTACTTCATTATTATTATTATTATTATTATTTTATTATTATTATTATTATTATATATATTATATAAGAGGGAATGGGAAATAGAAGAAGATATATGGATGAACAGAGAAGAATGGAAAAATGTGTTGAAACAAATGTGTAGTTAACTGTGAACATGGGTACCGGAAAAATGTATATTCATTGTAAAAGCCGAAATAATAAAATTATTATTATCATTATTATTATTATTATTATTTATTATTATTATTATTATTATTATCATTGTTATTATTATTACATTGAGAAGAAAAATAAACTTTTGGCATAGAAAGATGTATAAAAATGTAAAACCTGTAGGCTATATTTTTTTTTATTTTTTTGCAAATGCGCCAGGTTGTCTTTCGACATTCCTGGTGTTCTCTCCTGGCATGACGTACTTGTAACCCACTTCTGAGGTTGGGGCGCCTGGAAGGCGGGGTTACGTTGCCACGAAGATATGGGTGATGATGATGATGATGATGATGATAGTGGCGCGCCAGGAGAGTCCCTAATCCTAAGCTTAATCTAAGATGAATATGAATGATGATGATTGCGATGGCCATATGATTTCGGGGACCGTTAGGGCCTTAAAGTTTTCCTGACATTTGTCTTACAGGTGAGGAAAAACTCCGATTATAAACCTCACCCAGGAAAACTGTCCCGACCGGGGATCGAACCCGGGCCTGCTGCGTGACATATAAATATAAATAATAATAATAATAATAATAATAATAATAATAAAATAATAATAATAATAATCACAATAATAATATTAATAATTAAACAGGGAATGGAAATGACTTCATAATAGTGAGTATATGATTTTTATGGAAAATCAGATATTTATTATTATTATTATTATTATTATTATTATTATTATTATTATTATTATTATTATTATTATTATTATTAGTATTATTTTATTATTATTATTATTATTATTATTATTATTATTATTATATTATTATTATTATTATGTAAAAATGTTACGAATATTTGCGAATAAAGTTTTGGGAAATTTTTGGACCAGAGAAAAATGAACAGACAGACGAATGAAGAAGACTTCATAACAGTGAACTACGTGATTTTAATGGGAAACCGGATATAATAAGAACATTTAAGTTTCGTAGACTGAGCAGGACATGTGACACGAATGAGGAATTAAAAAGGGGCTTGGAAATTCCCTTGCAGTTAAATTAGAGGAAAAGTATCGAATATGTAGACCAAGAATGAGGAAGATGAATAGCATTAACCGTGATTTGAGGAAGGCTAATTATACAGGGGATGAATAGAAAACATTAGCTCAGGATATGGATGTATAGAGAGCTTATATTCGCGCGGTTATGAATCTGCGGTATCGATAGTGCCAGTGAGTAAGCTAGTTACTAATATAATGTTTTTATTTCGTAATTTATCCATAATGCAGTGAGTTATTATTATTATAAATTATTATTATTATTATTATTATTATTATTATTATTATTATTATTATTATTATTATTATTATTATTATTATTATTATTATTATTATTATTATTATTATTATTATTATTATTATTATTATTAGATTTTATAAAGACGAAACAATTAAATTGGTACGGACACATTAGAAGGATGGAAGAAGGAAGACTACCTAAGATAATCATGGATTGGGAACCACAGGGAAGGAAAAAGAAGGGTAGACCAAATATTATGTGGATTCAGGGAATCAATGAAACTAAGAGGGAATGGGAAATATAAGAAGATATATGGATGAACAGACAAGAATGGAAAAATGTGTTGAAACAAATGTGTAGTTAACTGTGAACATGGGTACCGGAAAAATGTATATTCATTGTAAAAGCCGGAATAATAACAAAAATATTATTATTAATTAATGAATTGAGTTTAATATGGAATTTTGGACTTTCATTTGTTGCCTACACATTAATACTACAGTATATTGATAAGTAGGCTATAATATAATTTGGGGATAACGTGACGCGAGAATTTTTTTATGTTCCAATCATATACCATGCGCACGCACCAATACTCGAAGCGGTTTATACTATGGAATCATGGGATGCAGCCAACATATACACGATATTTAACGAACCTAAAAGCTAATCTAACGCATTTTAAGTACTCTAACCTGTGAAAGACCAACATAAAAGCTAACCTAACGTAATTTAAATGCTCTAACATGTGAAAAACCAACCTAAAAGCTAACCTAACGCAATTTAAGCACCCTAACCTGTGAAAGAATGTAATGCCCAAAAATAAATAGTAAGTTCTGAAATTCTGCAGAATATGTGTATGTGTAAATTAGTACATACTCTATGTTGGCTGCACTGGAACACGTCCTTGTTTTTGCATAGAATATTCGCTAAAATGAATATGGCGTCATGCTACGTAGGTAGTTAAATATCATAGAAAATATATTGAAATAATCGTTAGAAAAAATATATAAATCATTGTAAATTGTGGAAAAAATTTAAAAAGTGAAACTCTTAGAATAAAATTTGACTGGAGTTTACGAAGGAATTAAAAAAAGTCGCGTCACAGGTTGTAAAGAACAGCCTATAGTTTGTTAGACACATATTGATAATATTGTAAACTTTAAAACTTTTGTAATGTAAAATGTTTTTGCAGCTGGTGGAGAGGAACGAATCAATGAACTGAATGTAAAGTGAACATTGTGTTTTTTTTGCAGCCCCCAAAGCTCCTGCTACTCTGGGAGATTACAATGGCTGCAGCAGCGGTTACCCCAGCGGGTTGGTGGCCGGAGCGGGGACCGCACTGGCAAGTTGTAACGTCGGCGCCGGTCTCATGGGATCCGGCGCTCTCGGAGGAGTTCTGGGCGGTGCAGGCAGCCTCAACAACACGGGCAGAACAAACTTCACAAATAAACAGCTAACTGAACTAGAAAAAGAGTTTCATTTTAACAAGTACCTGACCCGAGCAAGGAGAATAGAAATCGCTTCGGCTCTTCAACTCAACGAGACACAAGTCAAAATTTGGTTTCAGAATCGACGAATGAAGCAAAAGAAACGTATGAAAGAAGGGCTAATCCCTACAGAACCTATTACGAATGGTAGTAGTACCATGTCAGGACTTGGCGGTGTCAGTAGCGCCAGTAATTCACCTACCAGTGCTCATAGTAACAGTGACATGACTGCGGCTCCTCTAAGTAATGAAAATAGTCAAGAGATGTCGCCCACGTCGGCAGATCATTAATTCGTACGAAATTATTTAATTTCTGTGTTTTTTAGATCGAATCCAAAACAACGTAATTTGTGATGCAGGAAAATCTTATGCTTTAAATATTCATACGTCATGTTTTTGTCCAATGGAGGTAACGGATAGGCCTGACCCAAATTAATTTCTTATGTAGGACCACTTATGATATTTGGTGAAAGATTGTAAATCTTTTAAGGACATAAAACTTTTCTGTTTCTTTTAAATACCAAAACAGAATGCAGTTTTCTGATATTTTGGTTTCTTTTAACCCTTACTCTTGTCTGTAGTTCCGAGGTTCGTGGGTTCAAATCCAACTGTGTCGATGGACTTTTTTAGGACGGAAAAATCGAAGTAGCAAGTCCTCTGGGAGGAACTTTAAACCGTGGGTCCCGAGTCTGAAGAATTTCAGGCTCGTAAAAGATCCTCAAGCCTGAATAAAGATGCCTCTAAGCAAAATTTGCCTCGCGTCATAGCCGAGTGGTTAAGGCAGGAAGCCTTGGCGCAGAGCTACGGGACTTGCGTTGGTTCGAGTCTCCATGGGGGAAGACATGTTCTTATGGAATTTCGGCCAATATGGAACCGGTGCCCACCCAGCATAGTGAGGCATTTGGGTAGCTACAATAAGTAGCGGCTTCAGGTTGAGAAAACCAGCTATAATGGCTGGGGACCCGATATGATGAACACATGTCACCCATACACTGGCTGATGATCATCTACCTCTGTGATTGACACATGTGGATGTGAGGCCAGCAGCCAGATGGTTGGCTAAGGGCCTTATAGGCCTGTCGCGCCAGGAGTTTTTTTTCTAAGCAAAGTTTACCGACATCAATGTCCTGGTAATACTTCAGTTGCCTGTTAGATGTCTCATTTGGTCGGTGGTGTTGACCACATGCCATCCATGACATATATAAGCAAATAAGATAACTAAAAAATTAGCTTGGTGCAGTAACTCCTTCCACAGGTTGAGGAGACCAGCTATAACTGCTGGTGGACCGGGCATGCTGACCAAATATCACCCCTACACTGGCTATATGATCGTTTACCTCTGTGATTAACACGTGTGGATGTGAGAGCAGCCACCGGCTGGTAGGCCAAGGGCCTTCTAGGCCTGTCGCGTTTGGAGTAACACCTTACAAAGGAGAGGCTATGACTCAACAATGGCTTACGCCATTATAAATAGATTAACTCTTCAATTGGCAATGCATCCTATAAGATACATTGATTTAATGTATTTAACATTGTTTATAAAACAATATAAAAAGAAATGAGTAGAAATTTCTCAAATTTGTGTTAAATTACATAGTAATGTATTATAATTACTTACAGTTTCCATGATTTTATTTTCATTGCTGTCCGAAACATTTAAATAACTGGCGCGTGAAATTAATGTCTCGTCAATTTAAGGGTTAAACACTGGACACTCTACACGAGATCATGTTTTATGATTAGAGTCAGGATTTTATGTAACAGAAGATAAGATTGCAATACAAATAGTATATATTATTCAACTGTTTGTGTGTCAAACCAAAACAAAAGATAGAAGTCTAACTTCTCATTATACTATTCAACTGTTTGTATGTGAATCTAAAACAGTCAGAAGTCTAACTTTTCATTATACTATTCAACTGTTTGTATGTGAAACCAAAATAAAAGAAATCAAAACAAAAGACAGTCAGAAGTCTAACTGTTCATTATATTATTCAACTGTTTGTATGTGAATCTAAAACAAAAAAAAAACAGTCAGAAGTCTAACTTCCCATTATACTATTAACTGTTTGTATGTGAATCTAAAACAAAAGACAGTCAGAAGTCTTACTTCTCATTATACTATTCAACTGTTTGTAT